>CAMZMU010000117.1:97090903-97163997 GCA_947311845.1 Poa pratensis | reverse complement strand
TGACTTATGCTTTTTCCATTGTACATTTGTCAACAAGTTACAAATCAGTATTGTTCACTGAGTTCGTCAGTGAATTTATACTACCACTGTTTCTAATAAATGGTACCGCATTCAGTTAATTTATCTGCATTAATTATCTCGTCAAAGTACCTAATTAATAAGATAACTAGTAAATGAAGGTTTGTAAGTAGTACTAATTAGTTAAGCAGCTTTGTGGGAAGTTAAGCAGCTTTGTGGGACAGCATTGCCTAAAGATTAAGAGTTTTATCTATGGACCAGCCCATCAAGATATAAAGCCACTGAATTTCCTCAGACAATTACAAACCCAGTGATGCATGCAGCATGCAATGTTAAATCGGAGCTAATAAAATTGCATGCTAATATTTTCTAGGCTAACCATGTATATATATGTCAGCTACAATGAAAGGGTCATTGCTGGCTAGCTTCTAGTGAAAGCAAATTTGACTGAAGTATTATATTTGAGTAAATTATCTCCCTCCGTCCAAAATAAGTGTCTTAATTTGTCAAAAAGTGGATGTATTTAGACATGAAACATGTATAGATACATCCACTTTTGTGCAAACTTGAGACACTTATTTTGGGACGGAGGGAGTATATAGTACTGTACATTCTTTTAATACGATATTCAGTACCATAGTTTCGCAGAAGTTCAATTGTTCCATGGCAACACGTTTTTTTTGGGGGTTAATTTGGCGTGGAAGTCTTGACTGGCATATGTTATTTTTTGCAAGGGAACTAGCATATGATGTTACACAAATTCCAAACACAGTGTAAAAGCGATAATCACTAAGAAACTAATTTCAAATGTTTCTCCATAATAATATGATGCCAAAATATAGTAAAAAACTACCAAGACAAACTAGGAAAAAGTTGTTAATCACCAAAATGTGCCAAAAGAGTGTCATTGATGGCTTCTTTTTACATAAGTAAAAACTATCTTACACGACCTGAACGTAATGCCATTTAGAGGTCATGGCAGTGGTTAATGTCTCTTCTGTGATGTAGAGAGGTCTTGTTCCTTTTTTTCTTGAAACTTTCTATAACTTGCCATGCTTCCATTAATAAAATCATGGTGAAATCCCTTTCCCTGACAAAAATGGTAATATCATTTCTTTTCTTGTGGCACACCGTCTTCTTTTGATCACCACATGATTTTGAGTTTGTTTCATTTACCTATATGTGTGATTCATAACTTCATCTTTATTTTTAATTGACGGCAGCATGCTTAAGACACTTGAGAAGTACCAGAGGTACATATTTGCATCGCAAGACGCCATGGTGCCCACTAGCGATGAGATGCAGGTCTGAGGTTTTATTCACGATCCTATATCATTTAGATTTCACTCTTCGCCTGAAAACCAAACATTTTCGATTTTTTGAACCGTCAATTATACATTGCCACAAATTATGTTTTCCCTCGTCAGATCAATGCATCAGCATCCTTAATCTGTACTGCCAAATACTTCAAAATCGTAGAGTCATACATTTCCATTTTAACTAGCATTGTGGAGCAGCGTCTTTCGTGAATATTACCCTGTAGTCCTGTACACGATTGCTAAAACACATATTATCCCGGTTCACGTGTTATATCTTATGCCTTGTTTAGAAAAACACGGAAGTGTTCTTCTTGTTCATGTGGAAATCAATATATTTGCTTGATTTTTATGTAAAATTTCTGCGTTACGAACATGCCCATGTCGTTTGGAAAAAAAGGGTACAAACGTTGAATATTCTTAGCAGTTGCAACCAGCTAATGAGCATTGGCCGAGTGCATGTCATGCATATGCCAAACATCATATAGTATTACTTACATGCGGCCCCTCCGTATGAAATCTGGCATCAAGTGTGGCTTCATGTAGGTACGTGGGGAGCCCCATGCGTTGTACCTGCTGATGGTTTTTTAACATGGAATAATTCATTTTTTATAAAAAATCTATATTTTTTATGCTACAGTGTGATGATTGTTTATTAAGCATGCATGGAGACATGGAGTACATTATTTTTGTTTCTGTTTACTAGAACCTAAAATATGATTCCCCTTCTTCATGGTCATGTTTGCCGACATGTCTTACCACATCTAGAAATCCAACGGTTTCTACGAGCATTGTAAAACAAAATGATTTAACTAGAAAATTTTGCCAGGCGATGTGCAACTTCAGGCTCTTAATAATAAGTATTCCTAGATTTATGGATTGTGTTGTTATTCCCCTACTTGGTAATAATTAATTTAGGTTGTCTCCAAAGTAATACCTTCACAACAATATTGCATAGGCATATTTTGAAATAATGTTCCGCGACGAATCAAGGAATGTTATCTTTTTTTTTTGTTTGTAGATCTCGAATTGCTGTTTGTAGATCCTTCCTCCAAGACAGACATTTTTTGTCTCTTGTGCGATTTGTAGGAAGAATTTAGCATTTTTTCAAGCTTATTTGACTTAGGTCTATTGTGTATCTCTTAAGTATTTGACATTGCAGAACAACTATCTGGAATATATGGAGCTGAAGGCACAAGTTGAGGTCTTACAACACTCGCAAAGGTAATGCCTCTATCTATATATTCTCAGTTTCTCACTCGGATCAATGGTGCTTGTTTTATTTTTATGGCAATATTAATGTGTTTGCTAATGGACGTACCGGTGGTGGTGCCACAGGAATCTCCTAGGTGAGGATTTGGCTCCGCTAAGTAGGACCCAGCTTGATCAACTTGAGAGTCAAGTAGGCAAGACCTTGAGACAAATAAGGTCAAGAAAGGTAAGACTTTTTCCCCAAAGAAAGTTAAACTATATAGCAAGAATTTTCAGGACAAATGACACAAATTAGGTTTGCTCAATTTCATTCATCTTATTGAGCAATCCTTGTCTAGTACCTTCTGTGTGCTTTTGAAAAAGGATTAAAAAAGGATTACCCCGGGCGCTCCGTAGGTTTGCACACAATTATCAACCCTTATCTTGCATATCATGTTTTTTTACCTCACGGCATGTCTGAATATAAGAAAACTCCATAAAGGAAAGTGAGAGGCAGAACAAATATTTTATTTTGTGGTTTGAGCCTTTGAGGTATACTCTATTTAAGTTTGTCCTAAAAATAAGTAAGTTGCGTTTCCATGTAACTAAGAGATTATGTTACCTTTCTCTTTAAATTGCAGAGTTCATCGAGTATGATATTGCTAGTCTGCTAGTATCCACAAACATTCCTACTAATTGGTCTCAATGACTCATCCATATATACTGTCCAGAGTCAAGAGGCTTAGAGTAAACAATCTTGATAAAAAACATTACGGTGCACTTTTCACGACATCCCAACGGGTCGTTGCTCCACTGAACGAAAGAATGAAAATCCATTAGTATTCTTCTCTAAAATTTTGAACTGTGCACCCAATTACGTTGCCAGTTTCACTAACTCTCATGTGGATGTATGTTTTCACCTACACTTGCAGACTCAATTACTACTGGATGAACTCTGCGATCTAAAGAGAAAGGTAAGAACAGAATACTTTCCGTTTTTGTTGCCAAACGATACTGATGTCTCGTCCGCATTGTCAACACAAACACTGCCATATCTCTTTTGCAGGAACAAATGCTACAAGATGCAAACATGACCCTGAAAAGAAAGGTAACAAACATCTTCTGCATTTGGGCGTGCTTAGCCAGGGACCCCCCTCCCCCAACAAGAGGAGCTACTCCCATTTGATTTAAGTCGGTGACAAGTGACAGGAATGCCCATGATGCCACAAGTAGTTAGCCAGCAGAATAAACACATGGGCTTTCTTGTTCCATTCAGCCTTCACCACTTCCAGTTCCATCTTAGCTGCAGAGGCCCAGCGGCCAGCATGCATGCATTGTGCACTGCAACCTTCTTCTCTGCTGAAACTTGTTATAACGCTTCGGATGCTGCTTCGTTTCAGCTGGACGAGATCGTGGTGGAGGCGCCGGCAGAGCCCCCGCATGAGGTGCCATGGCAGGGCGACCACGGCGTGCCGGCGCACACGCCTCCACAGCCAGAGCACTTCTTCCAGGCCCTGGAGTGCAACCCCTCTCTGCAGCCAGCGTAAGATCGAGCAAACAACTTAAATTCTTCTCTGTTAATTTTTTTTCCTGATACACGATGGCAACGATAGTCGCTGACGATATCCGCATTTGTTTCTGCAGGTTTTACGCCATGGATGTGAACCAGCCGCGCCGGCGTGGATGGCATAGCTAGATCAAGCAGTCAGTCGAGCTCGTTACGTGTGTGCCTTTGTTTCCTGCACCGGCTAGCGCCTCCTATACATCTCTACGGAATCTGCTAGCTAGCCGCTTTTGTGGTTATTTTCTCGTGGCTCCCTGACAGCCTAGAAGTGATGTGTACAGGGCGTCTTGTTGTAAGTGACTGTTATATTGCTCATTTTGTTCAGAAAAAAGGTGAACGGTTTACTTTTGGGGGATTTTACATCATTTCGCAATAAGCATTCCTCATGTACGGCACACCATCCTCTCATGCTCTAAGGGTCTCTTAGGTTCTCGGCCACACACTGCCAAGCCAAAGTTTGACAATTTGGTATGTGTTTGGCTTTTGCACATTTTATTATCTTGATCCATCTGCCATAAGATAAAATTTTCACCAAGTTTGGAACAATTTGTGGAGCCAAATTTTTCGACCATACTTTTGTGGCAGCTACACTTACCAAAATAAAGGCATCTCTAACCAATCCCTCCAAATAGGTTAGTAGAGTATAAATTTTGTTTTAAACGCCTAAACCGAATCTAGCCAAACCCTTATGTGCTTTAGAGTAAAAAATTACTCCAAGCTTCGGCTGGGCGACCACACTTAGCCTCCGCAGACAACCCGCCGGAATCTTTGCCGCCACCGTGTCCATTCCGAGCTCGGTTTGAGAAAAAACGGAGCCTCTTGAGGATGCAGATGACATAGAGCGCTCGTGGCGGAGCAATCTGGCACCAGAATCAAGGCATGTCGACAAACTTCCGACCCTGTAGATTCGGCCGCGGCGAGATTGGTGTGCTATCGACGCCCCACATTCGAGGTCCTCGGAGCTCCTCCGTCGACTCCCGCTGTCTCTCAGCCCCGCCGACCTTTCATAGCTTTGGCATCGGCTCAACGCCGCCAGCTGAGCTTCTCACCTCCTCCGTCCTCCAAGTGTTCCGGTTGAGATGCCAGAGATCTTTCGGTACATCTCAGATGGTGATCCTGTTGAGCCCGAACACGGTGCAAACATGATACAATGATTTCTCGCAGCATGCATCGAGAACCGAGCGATTCATACTCAGTTTCAAGATGATGGCTACTCCACAACACTTCATAGTTGCTATTTATTTCATTTAAACCCTTCCGTAAGTTAATTTGAATAATTTGGTGTGCAAACTTTAAATTTTTAATAATCGTGAATTGTTTGAAACTTTATTATTATTATGTTTGGATTCAGTATGAATGCGAATATATAATTGAAATGTAGTTATGTAAGTCAAAACTATAAAAAAATTGACAACCATTTTCTTAGAGAATTAAGTTTAGTGGATCGGCTAAAAACTTTTATTTAGCAGATCAAATATAGAGAGTTAAAAGATAGGATCGAATAGAGATGCCCTTAGCTTGGCAAAATGTGTTTGGCAATCAAACAGGCTAGGACTTTTTCTATGCCTAGGTCGGGCTGAGCACCGCTTCCAACTGAGTTCGCTCACTTCGCATGCCGTGTTGCCGCAGAAGTGTTACAAGCCGGTGGTGGTGATGTCTCGTCCGGAATTGGGAATTCAAAAAGTTCAGCAGCGCTGATGCCCAGAGACCGGGAGAGGAGGGGCCAGGAAGAAGACAGCGCGTCTGGACGAGACCGAGACGCCGCTGCCTGCTGCGCCGCGAGGCCGATATGATCTATCGGTTTTGCATGTTTATCTTGCTCTCGGTGCTGGAATCTGAATGCTGTGGTGCTTCTTGCTCCCCTCGCTTTACCCTTTTCTCCATTGTTGCACGGTGGGACTTTGGCGACGTGACACCCGACGGCGGCACCTTGCACCTCGCCGGCCATCCTTTTGATCTTTTCTTCCTGCAAGCACAGCCCATACACATCCCTTTTGCGAATATCTGCGATGGTTACGTGATACTCACGGCCGATCGGATTCTCTAGGCCTTCGATCCGGGGGAAACACAAAAGTGCACGCTAAAGCGAGAGATAGATGTTTTTTTTTACATGAGAGATACAGTAGATGTTTTGCTAGTGGGGTTCCCCCGAACCGTTCGGTCCGGTACTTCGGTCGCTAGGAAATTTCGGTTTTCAGAAAATGAACACCGATCGGTCAATTAAGCTAAATAAACAATGATATGGCAATCCAAAAGAATTCGTTCAGCTAGAACAGATCGAAGCACATGGCAAACAAAATTGATAGTACACATTAAAACTAGGATCGAATGATCGAATCAACTACCTACGATGCAGCTAGCAGACTAACAGTAAGAAGCGTTCAACAGTGCTCATTGCAGTCCCTGCCTTGCGCCCTTGCGAGTTGTTCTTCCGATCCGGATTCTGACGGACAGGTGCAGGTGCTGTTGCCAGCCGCCGCTGGGGAACGAAGCTACTTCAGCGATGAATTAATGATCGACCTCCAACAAATCGCGGCCCATACAAGGAATCAGGGAATCGTGCGAGACTTGCGCTCTTGTCTGGGAGGGCAAATACGCTAGGTGCCGTGGTTTCTGGGGAGCGGCTTTGTGAAGGAATTCATTCATTAGGATATCTGGCCTGGGAGTCAAATAGTAGATCGCCTCGTCGGGAGGACATCAGGTATTCGGTCACTTCGGTGGACCGAGGTTAGGTACCGAAATTACCGAACTTAGTTCGGTTTTCCAGATCTTCTAACCGAGCTTAGTACCGAGGCTTTTGGTTCAGGTTAATTCGGCTTCGGTGCAGGTTTAATCGGTTCGGTAAATCGGTTATCGGGTTATATGCCCACCCCGTGTGGGGGCGTAGGATATTTGTGGATCTCGACATTATCCCTTCATGCCCTGAGATGAAAAGGTTCATGTAAACAAAAACAAAAGAGGAAAATGTTGGAGATTCTTCCAACTTGCAAGCTTGGGAGCACACTTGCTGAAATAGATAGGGGAGAGCCATATAGTGGGATTGTCACGTCAATAGTCATCACTACAGGAAACGATAAATATGCCGAGGGCTAAGAATGCTCGGCACATTCTCGCTCGGCATAGACCACAGATACGCTCGGCATATGTCATGTATGCCGCGCGCCGTAGATATGTCGAGCGGAAACACTCGGCATACAGCCTATATGTCGAGCAGGTATATTTGTCGAGCATGTTTTTCTACACTAGGCTTATGTGGATATATGTCGAGCGTTTACATATCTAGGACGCTCGGCAACATGTCTTTTCCTATAGTGCATCAGGGATGCCTTAAAGAACGGTGTGGATCAAGGAGAGCGTAGGAGATCTAGGAGTGAAATTCGCACACGAAGTACCCAGGTACGGCCACCACACGGTGGAGGTAAAGACCTAGTACTGCTTTTGAGGTATTAGGGTTTGTGTTAGATTATTTAAAATGTGCTCAATTAATGTATTGGGTGTCTAAGATTGCGTACGTCCCGAGGGGTGCCCCTTTCGGCTTTATATATGCAGCCCTACTACAGTTTACTAGTGTTATGAGTCGGTTCGATAATACAGTTCTAGCAGAAGGCGTCATACATCTACTTGCCGTCAACTCCAAGTTTTCGACGCCATGTAGCCGGAAGACTACTGGACCCGCTTGTGGTGAGAGTCAGCCCAACCTTCATTGGGCCTGATCAAAGTAGGCGGCCTGGTGTGGGCGGTGTGCCACCCTAGGCATGCTAGTCCCCACGACTTAGTCCTACCCGTTTGGTATTCCCTTGTCAGCATATAGGTGTCGGCAATAGACGCTCGACTCCAAGGATACACGTGTAGCTTTCGTTCAGAGGGCGTAGGTTTATCAAAATTCAATTCAATGTCAAGTCTAGTGGCTAGGACGTTGATGGCTCCTCAACAGGTAATATTACCTCTGGATTGGTGTACTTGGCGATCAAGGTGGAGTAGAAGTGTGGCGCATAGGTTTGGCGACATATTGGAGGGTGGCATCGCGACATGTGCTAGTAAAAGCATATATTGTTCGCTAGGTCTGTAAACTCACCACGTGTAGACCTGGACATGGGCAGCCCGGCCCAGCCCAAAAATTCACGGCCGAGCCGGTCTGGCATATCGGGCTGGGCTCGGGCCAGAATTTTGAGCCCAACGGTCAGGCTAGGCCTGGCTCGGGCTTGAGAAAAATGTGATTTTGCCATGGTCAGGCCAGACCGTCTGGGCTGAGACGGACTTTTTGGGCTCGGGCCTAATTTTTCTGGCCCGACGATCAGGTTGGGCCAGGTTTCGGTCCGGAGGTTTCAGGGTCAAGTTTTTTAAGGCCCGGCTGTGTTTTGGACAGGTATAGCTTAGAGGGTGTTTGAGGTAACATAAATATCAAAAAAAGAAAGATAAAGGGCTTTATTACTTAAAAGGTTTAACCATTACCCCCGGCCTCTGCATAAGAATGCACACAGCCGTAATCTAGCAGAACAAAAAGAAATAAAAAGTAGCACTAGCCGAATTACAATCATGAATAAGTAAAGCGCCAATGCCAAAGACGAGCGCAAACGCCTATGGAGGACCAATCCGGCGATCAAGCGACCATCCATGTCGGGTAAAAATATCCCTCGCCACCTCATCCAATCGTGCACATGCCTCCGTAAAGAGGCCTCGATGCCCCGCCCGTTGTAACGTGGACCATGAACGGAGAATACTTGTGCACCGGTAGAGTACCTGTAAACAAGAAAAATCTTTATCATTGAAAAGCTTGTGATTTCTACGCAGCCAAAGCGTCCATATAACGGCTATCGCTCTCACCCTAATAACAGTTCTAAACTTCTTATCTATCCCATGTAGCTAGTTGCCAAATACATTTGCAACAGACTTGGGTGGATATAAGTTAGAACCTATCTGGATAGATGACCAAATAGAACGTGCGAAACTACATTCGAAGAATAGAATGTTTTATTGTCTCTTGTTCTGGACAAAACACACACTTTGTACTTCCATGTCAATTCCGCTTAACAAGGTTCCTTTGTTAAATGACACCCTACAAAGGTACCAAGTAAATACTTTTAGTTTTAGTGAAATCTTCATTTGCCATATTATTTTTTATTATCGACTGGTACATCGGAATGGACTAACGCCCTATACATGGAATCTACCGAGAATTTTCCTTTCCCACATAAATTCCAACGAAATCATCGGAACCTTGTGTAAGTTGAACTGAAGTCAACCGTGTCAGCAAGGCGTTCCAAGACGTTAGTCTCGGCCCGATTAGATCTCGCCTGAACGTCACATTGGGAGGTGATGACTGCATACGTGTGCTATGGTATCTTCCTTGTGACGAACAATATTGTATTGGGCCGGGTACTGATCCGGAGGGTGGTATTACCTAACCATTTTTCCACCAGAATCTAATCTCCGATCCATCCCTGATTTTAATACTCCGAAGGGAAGAAATGTTTCTTTGCTGCCATCAGACCAGCCCAAAATGTGAGAATCACCAGGTTTCAAATATACCTATGATACCGCC
The DNA here is from genome assembly GCA_947311845.1 of Poa pratensis. Classification (NCBI taxonomy): domain Eukaryota; kingdom Viridiplantae; phylum Streptophyta; class Magnoliopsida; order Poales; family Poaceae; genus Poa; species Poa pratensis. The sequence goes on along the minus strand of CAMZMU010000117.1, from coordinate 97,154,366 downwards.
TTGTGCCAATGTATTTCTTTTGAGAAGCGTTTGCAAACCCATCTTCGGTTAGTAGCTTAAAAAGCCAATTACCGAGGAGAGCTGAATTCTTAACTGTAAGTCATGAATACCCTAGCCCTCCTTCGTCTTTAGGTCTACAAAGAACACTCCATTTAGCCAGTCGATATTTTTTTTTTCTCACCATTCCTTGCCAAAAGAATCTTGATCGGAAGTAATCCAATCTATGTAAGACTCATTTTGGTAGTTGGAAGAAGAATATCATGTACAGTACCATATTTGTTAGTACAAATTAATGAGAAACAACCTCCCGCCAAGAGATAGTAATTTTCCTTTCCAACTAGACAACCTTGCTTGAAGACGTTCCTCGACGTGTCTCCATTCCGCATTAGTCAGTTTCCTATTTGTATTGGTATGCGCAAATACATAATAGGAAATTGACTTGCTCGCAACCGAAAAGTTTGGCATATTGAGCAGCTGCGTCCTGGCAGCCGAAGCAAAACAATTCACTTTGTGGAAATTAATCTTCAACCCCGATAATTGCTCGAATGCTGATATATTAATTTCAGATTCGCTGCTTTATCTAGGTCATGTTCCATAAAGAGAATTGTATCGTCCGCGTATTGAAGAATGGATAGTCCCCATCGACAAGATGTGGGACTACCCTTCAATTGGCCAACTTCCTTTGCCCGTTCAATCATGATCGCCAGCATATCGGCCACTATATTAAATAGTATAGGCGATAGGGGATCACCTTGCCTTAATCTTTTTTTGTTTGGAAGTATCGACCGACGTCATCATTGACTTTGGCAGACACACTACCCCCCGGAACAAATTATGAATTAAAGCACACTAGTCCTCCGAGAAACCTTTCATTTCAGAGCCTCTTGGAGGAATGACCACTTAACCTTATCATAGGCCTTTTCAAAGTCTATATTGAAAACTACCCCAATAAGTTTTTTAGTGTGCATCTCATGAACGGTTTCGTGCAGAACGACATCCCCGTCAAGTATATTCCTACCTTGCATAAATGGTTTGGGTAGGTTTAACACTGATCAGCCACAAATTTAACCTAATGGTTGCTGAAAGGACAAGGATGTCGCCTAGGAGGGGTGAATAGGCGATTAAAACTTTTCCGGTTTAGGTTTGATAATTGCGGAATAAACTAGGTGTTTAAATTAACAAGCCAACAACCTAAATAAACTAGGCTCACCTATGTGCACCAACAACTTATGCTAAGCAGACAAGCAACAAGGTGAAGCAAGATAGATACTTCAAGTACGAAGGCTATCACAATGTAAAGTGCATAAGTAAAGAGCTCGGGTATAGAAATAACCGAGGCACGCAGGGAGACGAGGATGTATTCCCGATTTCCTCCTTTTTAGGGGAGTACGTCTCGTTGGAGAGGTGTGAGGCACCACAAAGGTCGATCTCAACTGCCACAAAGGCTCACCATATTCTCCGATGAACGCACCACAAAGGATTGGTTCACCTTCCACTATCGGAATCCTTCTAGGGGAAACCGGAGCCTTTACAACAACGATCGGGGGCACACACCCACAACCGAATCGGGGGCTCCCGAACAGCTACAAGTGACCACACAAGGTCTCAACCACCACAAAGGCGTCTAGGGTCCAAAGACCCAAGAGTAACAAGTTAACAAGCTTTCAACTTCCACGAATCCTCATGGAGAGCACAAACCGATGCACAAAGCAATGGCAAGAGCACAAGTGCTCAAATCCTTCACTCTCAAATCCACCAAAAGCAACTAATGCTTATGGGGGGAGAAGAGAGGAAGAACAAAGAAGAACTCAACAAATGAACTTCAAGATCTAGATTCAAAGGGTTCCCCTCACTTAGAGGAGAGATGGATTGGTGGAAATATAGATCTAGATCTCCTCTCACTTTTCCTCAAAGATATGCAAGATTCACGGGAGGAATTGAGAGGGGCAAGCTTTCCAAGGTCAAACAATGGTGGGAGAGAGAGAGAAAACCAGCAGCTCAAGGTTGAAGAAGGGGAGGGGTATTTATAGCCCCTCCACAAAAATAGCCGTTGCAGCCACACTTAGGTTTCCGGCCACAGGGCCGGAACTTCCATCCCAGAACTTCCGGACCCCAGAAAAACGGCTAAAAAGCGGTACTTAACTTGGGCCGGAAACTATTGCCGGAACTTTCGGGGCCGAATTTCCGGCCTAAAATCCGGAACTTCCGCCCCTCAGAAATCTGCAGAAACACCAATACGAAAACGGCAATAAAACTTTTTCGTCAGGACTCCGATTTCGATGATCTTGGGCTCGTTGGAATCGCAACGAAGAGCTTTACAAGATCATGCAGAGAAACATCATGGTCCATCATGTGAGGAGGAGACCAAATAAGGAAAGTTAAGACCTCTCTATAAAAGACAAACCGGTAAAACCTCCAACATCAAAAGCGACACAAGATATGCATATAAAATTGTTTTTGATGAACTAAAGCTTGGTATGAAATTAACACAAGCTCTGGATCCTCACATGGATAAAAAAAATAAGAACCAAGAAATATGATATGCCAAGTATGCAAAGGTTTGAGCTTCCTCAAAGATGCGATCAAGTTACTCACTTGAGGCCCCTCTTGATAGTACGCCGTCTATCCTAAAATCCGGTCTCCCACTAACACCATGAGACCGGTAAAATAGAAGCCCTATCAAGATCATACATTTGCCTTGCGCATTCCACTTGAGCTAGATGATGACGATTGACTCTCTCAAGTTGGAACCCTTTCTTGATTGTGCTTGCTAGCACATGCTTGATGAATGGACTTCTCCAAATACTCCCCCATGCTCCATATGGAGAGCCTTGCTAAGCTCCGTCTTCATGAATCCATTTGCACTTCATATTCTTCTCTTGATATATATGATGGCTTGGAGATAAACATGAATATTCACTCAAACTTCTTTCCAAGCCATGCTTGCAATAAGCTCAACTCTCGATGACCATTCTTCATATAAACCTTTGGATAGAACCTTGGTCATCACTTTATCTTCTAGAGTCCAACATATGAACTCCAATCTTTTCCCATGGACAAGATCTATAAAGGTAACTCAATGCAAACATTAGTCCATAGTGATTGTCATTAATTACCAAAATCACTCATGGGGCAACACATGCACTTTCAATCTCCCCATTTTGGTAATTGATGACAATCCTTTTACGAGGTTTATATGATAAATTAAGCAACCATGCACACCAATAAGCAAGGATGCAAGAGAACAAAGAACACAATAAGCGGATGCAAGAGAAAAAAGAAAAAACCATATTCCCTTAAACCTCTAAATCTCTCCCCCATTGGCATCAATTGCCGAAATGGGTGAAAAATTATGAAGGCCAATATAATAAGAGCTCCCCTAAAAAGTGTGCATTTCTCATGATATGAGTGAAATCAAATGCACATATCCAATGACGAATAGATGAAGGGAGATAAACTATATCAAGGATCCAATCAAAAGAGAAAGATACTTCGAAGAAAGAACAAGCAATCAAAAGGATCCAAAAACAATGTTCTAAACAACAAGAGGGAAATCCCCAAGGTACGTGCACATAGTAGGATTTGCAAAACAATATGGAGTGCACAACATGGAATCCTCACACCCTCTAGATGATGTTGAACACAAACAATGCAAGAAGGCATAAAGATAGAAAAGAAGCAAAACAACTTGCAACAAAGAATGTTGAATAAGAACAAGAAGTGACAAATAAAGACTTGCTCAACCGAAAATATATGGGTGTGATAAGGAGACACATTTTAGGAGACTAATGTAAAGATGAGCGTAGCATCAACATAGTCGATCAATATAAGTGGCACATAGTGCATATCATGTCTTTCCATAAACACAACTCAAAAGTTGGAGCAAATAGGTCCACAAGCTTATTAAGATCCAAAAAGGAATACAAAAGAAAAGCAAAGCTTGTGCCTTTAGAGACCACCAATGAACCAAAAGCAATAAAAGGTGGTCACTAACAAAATGGAATACCAAATAAAGACATAACTACTCTCATGTGTATAAGTTTCTAAGTAGACATCAATCATGAAGATATAAGTCCACAAAGAAACATGCACACAAAGTAGATACTACGGTGAAGAACATGATATCAAAGTGGAATATATATTTACCAATAAGATCATTGCTTAAAAGCATAGCACAAAGCTCAATTTTATCTTAGAAGGATATAGATGAACTTCCAACACAATTCATCATAGCATCAAAAATATCCACAAGGGAAAAGGATAGTTGGGTGATGACGTGGATCACACGTTCGTTGGGAGACCCCAAGAGGAAGGTATGAACCAGTGTAGCAGCAGTTTCCCTCAGTATGAAACCAAGGTTTAATCGAACCAGTAGGTGTAAGAAATCACTTCTGAAGGTTGTCAGTGGGCGCTGACGTGGAACCTGCACACAACACAATCAAACTACTTTGCCCCAACGAAACAGTGAGGTTGTCAATCTCACCGGCTTGCTGAAAACAAAGGATTAAACGTATGGTGTGGAAAACAGTAGTAAATTGCAGAGAATGAAAAGGAACAATGATTGCAGTTGGTTGTATTATCAGTGTAAAAGAATGGACCGGGGTCCATAGTTCACTAGTGGTGTCTCTCCATAAAAGTTAACTAACATTGGGTGAACAAAATACAGCTGGCAATTGACAAAATGTTGAGCGCATGACAATGCATATATATGACATGATGATTACTATGATATTCATGTGGGCATTACGACAAAATACATAGACCGTTATCCAACAACGTCTATGACTAATAATCCACCTCCAGTTGTCATACCGAGTTCCCCGTTGGTATTAAGTTGCAAGCGGATAATCGCATTAAGTAATGTGTGTAATGTAAACAAATGCATTAGACCTAACGGCGCAACCTTAAGCTAAGCATCGGTTATTTTATCCCTAGGCAACAGCACATCCACAATCTTAGAAGTTGCTGTCACTCTCCCAGATTACCGGAGGCATGAACCCACTTCTAGCATAAATACTAACTCTTGGAGTTACAAGCATCTACTTGGCCAAAGCATTACTAGTAACGGAAAGCATGCAAGATCATAAATAACATATAAGATAGATTGATAATCAACTTGACATAGTATTCAATATTCATCGGATCCCAGCAACACAACATGTAGCATTACAATAAGATGATCTTGATCATGATAGGACAGCTCACAAGATCTAAACATGATAGCATAAAGTGGAGAGACAACCATCTAGCTACTGCTATGGACCCGTAGTCCAAAGATGAACTACTCACGCATCACTCCGGAGGCAGGCATGGTGATGTAGAGCCCTCCGGTGATGATTCCCCTCTCCGGCAGGGTGCCGGGAAGAGCTTCTGAACCCTCCCGAGCTAGGTTGACGGCGGCGTCTCTGGAACTTTTCGTGGATAATGGCTCGGATGTCTAGGGTTTTCCGTGAAGATGAATAAATAGGCGAAAGGGCGGCGCGGGAGCGACCCGTGGGGCCCACACACACCGCGGCGCGGTTGGAGGTGGGGCCGCGCCGCCCTATGGTGTGGCCGCCTCCTCGGTCGCCTCGTCTCTCCTTTGGACTCCGTGTACGTGTTGGAAAAATAGGAGGTCCTGTCCAGGTTTCGTCCAATTCCGAGAATATTTCCAGAATAGCTTTTCTGAAATACAAAAACAGCAGAAAACAGGAATAGCACTGTGCATCTTGTTAATAGGGTTAGTCCCAGAAAATGCATAAAAATGCTATGAAGTGTATGCAAAACATGTAACAATTGGTATAATATCAACATGGAACATAAGAAATTATAGATACTTGCTAGTTAGCAACTCAAGTTGATCCCTTATGATACGTTCCCATACTTGCTAGTTAGCAACTCAAGTTGATCCCTTAGTGATACGTCTCAACGTATCTATAATTTATGATGTTCCATGTTAATTTTATACCAATTGTTACATGTTTTACATACACTTCATAGCATTTTTATGCATTTTCTGGGACTAACCTATTAACAAGATGCCACAGTGCCAGTTCTGTTTTGCTGTTTTTGTTATATTCAGAAAAGCTATTATAGAAATATTCTCGGAATTGGACGAAACCTGGACAGGACCTCCTATTTTTCCAACACGTACACGAAGTCCAAAGGAGACGGAGGCGACCGAGGAGGCGGCCACACCATAGGGCGGCGTGGCCCCACCTCCAACCACGCCGCGGTGTGGTGTGGGCCCCTCAGGTCGCTCCAGCCGCCGCCCTTTCGCCTATTTATTCATCTTCACGGGAAAACCCTAGACACCCGAGCCATTATCCACGAAAAGTTCCAAAGACCCGCCGCCGTCAACCCTAGCTCGGGAGGGTTCAGAAGCTCTTCCCGGCACCCTGCCGGAGAGGGGAATCATCACCGGAGGGCTCTACATCACCATGCCTGCCTCCGGTGTGATGCGTGAGTAGTTCATCTTTGGACTACGGGTCCATAGCAGTAGCTAGATGGTTGTCTCTCCACTTTATGCTATCATGTTTAGATCTTGTGAGCTGCCTATCATGATCAAGATCATCTTATTGTAATGCTACATGTTGTGTTTGCTGGGATCCGATGAATATGAATACTATGTCAATTGATTATCAATCTATCTTATATGTTATTTATGATCTTGCATGCTTTCCGTTACTAGTACATGCTTTGGCTAAGTAGATGCTTGTAACTCCAAGAGTTAGTATTTATGCTAGATAGTGGGTTCATGCCTCCGGTAATCTGGGAGAGTGACAGCAACTTCTAAGATTGTGGATGTGATGTTGCCACTAGGGATAAAATAACCGATGCTTAGCTTAAGGGTGCGCCGTTAGGTCTAATGCATTTGTTTACATTACGCACATTACTTAATGCGATTATCCGTTGCTTGCAACTTAATACCAACGGGGAACTCGGTATGACAACCTGGAGGTGGATTATTAGTCATAGACGCTGTTGGATAACGGTCTATGTATTTTGTCGTAATGCCCACATGAATATCATAGTAGTCATCATGTCATATATATGCATTGTCATGCGCTCAATATTTTGTCAATTGCCCAGCTGTAATTTGTTTACCCAGCATGTTAGTTATCTTTTATGGAGAGACACCACTAGTGAACTGTGGACCCCGTCCATTCTTTTACACTGATAATACAACCAACTGCAATCATTGTTCCTTTTCATTCTCTGCAATTTACTACTGTTTTCCACACCATACGTTTAATCCTTTGTTTTCAGCAAGCCGGTGAGATTGACAACCTCACTGTTTCGTTGGGGCAAAGTAGTTTGATTGTGTTGTGTGCAGGTTCCACGTCAGCGCGCCACTGACAACTTTCAGAAGTGATTTCTTACTGCTACTGGTTCGATTAAACCTTGGTTTCATACTGAGGGAAACTTCTGCTACACTGCTTCATACCTTCCTCTTGGGGTCTCCCAACGAACGTGTGATCCACGTCATCACTTAGCTCAACACTCTCCTTCAAAATAGATGGTTCACGAGAAGTGGAGTTAGTAGCACAAGCATCATTAACATTAGAAATGGAGGAAGACAACTTGGCAGCTCATCATTCTTAGATAGTTGAGTTTCGAGTTGATCATGAGACTTCATAAGGAGAGAGTGTTCACTTTCTAAAGCCTTGTGAGTTTTGTCAAGTCTCTCTATGTCCTCACTTAGTCTAGCATTGCCAACATCAAATTCAACTTTTTCCTTTTTAAGCACTTTATTTTTAGCAATAGCATGATCTCTTTCCTTAACAATTTTAGCAATAATAAGATCATTTGTTTCATCAAGAGATTCAAGTTTCTCCTCAAGAACACTCGAAGCTCTTGCTCTTCCTCAAGGGCATTCACTAAGGATGCTTTTTCCATAGCATCTTCTCTCTCAATTTTACATTTCTCATCAAATTGAGTTTCCAAATCCTCAATGATTTCCCTACTCTTAATAACATAAGCAATGATTTCACATAGAGGAGGGATAGCTTTGCTACCTTTGGGGAGAGCACAAAAAACCATCTCACCCTTCTTTCTTAAGGATTCAACATCAAAGTGTTCTCCATAAGAATCCTCATCCACATCATCACAAGATATAATTGGATTCGAGGTAGAAGATACCTCGGAATCCTTAGCCATAAGGCAAAAGTGAGTAGTTGACAAAGATGATGAAGAATAACTTGAAACACCATTGAGGTCCATGTCTTGTTCCAACAAATGTTGGGATTCCTCTACATTGTTAGTCGCAAGTACGAGAGGATATGGAAGCATTATTTTCATGACAACAAGACATAGAGAGCATATCTCTAATGATATTAGTTGAGTTCATCTCTGAAAGAGATGCTTACAATTTAACATCCCATAAAAATTCTTTGTAATAAGTAATTACTAATGTCAATTATACATTTTTTTTATGGTAAACAAAATTTTACACCCAGTTGTGACCACATGTCTCCGCGGTAACGCGCGGGGAATCATCTAGTTGGTTTAATACGAGCGAGAATTGATTTGAAAATTCGAATTAAATGTACTTTTTTTCTGTCAAGTACGATATATTCCAGATGCTAAGTTGATGTAATATATTTCCATGTTTATCACGTGTCGAGATTAATTACGTCTATTTGCAATTGAGATTTTTAATTTCTTTCAAATATAAATTCAGTACCTATAGTACTGTTTCTCTGTAGAGTACGATGTATTCCAGAATCTTTCTAATATGTATATATTTCCATGTTCACCACACGTCGAGATTAATACGACTATTTGCAATTGAGATTGTCAATTTCTTGCAAATATAGATGCAAAATTTAAAGTAATTTCTTCAAATTGATGTTTTGGGAACATGAGGTAGCGTGTAGATTTATCTACGCCTACTGTTTAAGCCTACATTTTGTCATATTTGACATTATGATTGCCAATGTGCTCTCCCATATATTTTAATTAAGTTATGACATAAGGCATTCGAAGTGCGAGTATCTTATACTCCGCTAATGCTGCTAGATCTACTCCAAAATTCAATTAGAGATTATCTACAATGTGCCATACTTAACAATTTGAGCTTCACACTAATGAGTTCAAGTGCACTTCTTGAAACTTCATTTATTTTGCATAGTTCATTACAACATAACCATGATGGGTTTTAATTTACCGAATGTAAATTAATATTCTCTAGTTCACCCGTATAGGTAAACGATGGCTCGAGAGTTTGATGCACCTGCTCTCAACGGCCACAACTATCCTATATGGGCCATGGACATCCAGATCACCCTTGCGTCCCGTGGGTTAGTGCGTGCAATCCAGCCTTCGGATGTTCCACTCCCGGCTGGATTCACGCCGCTAACAGATGAGAAAAAATATGCTGCTTTGTAGATCATAAGGCATCATGTTCACCAAGATCTCAAGTCTAAGTACTTGGAGTAAGAATTCCCTAGTACCTTGTTTCAGGCCCTCAAAACGAGGTATGAACAAGCAGAAGGTAGTTTTCATGCCTGAAGCACTCCATGATTGGACACATCTCTGACTCCAGTACTTCAAGTCTGTCGGGGAGTATATCATGAGGTTCATAAGATCAGTTCCAAGCTGCGCTTTTGAGGGAAGGAACCTACTGATGCGGAGAGATAGAAAAAACTTTGTCTACTATGCTCCCATCTGACAGGATCCTCCAGCAGCAGTACCGTGCTCGCGACTACAAAGTCTATTCCGACCTTATTCATATATTACTTTGGTCTGAAAAGCACGATGAGCTGCTAGCTAAGAATGGTTCTCAGTGCCCGGTTGGTTCTCAACCTCTACCTAAAGTTCATATGAATGTCGCGAACGGGCGAAAGTTTCATGGTGCCTTCAATGGCATGCCTTCGAACTTCAATGGTAAGCGAAAGCGCAACTGGAACAGGAAGCCTAGAAACTTAGACCGTGGGAAAGGCACCGCAAAGCATGAGTTTGAAATAACTAAGCTTTGCGACAAGTGTGGTTGCTACACGCATCCCACTAACAAGTGCAAAACCCTAAAACATATGGCCATTCTGTACCAGCAACCCCAGGGATTCGAAGCGCCCAAGGGAAAAGGTTTGAAGCCAACTTCAACCTTCATCCAGATGACACCAGTGGAGCTTGTTGTTTGCGAGATGTTCCTACTGGACCTTGCAATGCCATAACTCTCCATCAGTCGTAGGACCCTACAGGCACATAGAACATGATGGATGAGTATGCCTCAACCGACGTGTTTAGAGACTTAAACAAGTCCCACTATCCCCTTAGTGGTCATTTTATTAATGTCCATTTGTGTTGTTGTAATAGAACATATATTGTATCAGCACTCTGATATTAATAAGATTGTATACATTCTATATATATGATAAAGATTTCCATATTGGAACTTCTTCAATTCTATATATAGATTTCTACTAGTGCCAATCCGATGGATGCGGAACAAGTATATGAAAATGTACTTGCTCTATTGTCTGGATTGTACTACACATACATCCAACTCGTAGCACTTGTTGCATATAATGAATTCCATCGGTCACGTTTTGCATGAGCTAAACTTTCCTAGTCATGAGATCTAGTGTGCACATATTGTGCCAACGGATCACTTCGGTCCCTTGAACAGATTCAAGGTGATATTTGTGGTCCCAACCAACCATTGTTTGGACTAAAACTCGAATTAAATCAATTCGAATAGACAAATATTGTTGCAGAATTCTCTTCACATGCCTCCACTATTGTGCATGGCTCCGAGGATCGAAGTTCAGCACAATGTCCTATGTGTCCATACACAATTGTTTCTGGCTTCGTCTCCGATCAAAAGGATTTTTCTCATTGCACGACCCATGTTAATGAATTGCAATTTACCAACTTCACGTTGGAGTCATGCAGTTTTACACGCTCCTACTGACTAACTGCATATCGCAGTACTTCCCCTCTGCAATTGATACGTGAAATCCTCCAAGCATTTCCCATCTGTGTAAGTTCGAAAGCGCTTCACGCGTACCGATCTCACCACCGTAGTGTGCATCATGGGCTCACATATTAGGGATCTATGTGGGTACATATCTCCGTCGATCACCGAGTACCTTGAATCCCCTCATAAGGGATGTATTCATAGCCCAGTACGCTGATTGCTTATATTTAAGGAGGATTATTTCCAGGCATTAGGGGAGATTTCAAGTACCACATTGAATGTCAGGAAATCAATTGGGACTTCACGTTCCTCCTCATATCCACACACTCAAGAATTTGGACTCTACGTTCGGATTCACAAATTTGCAACACATGCAAATAACCTGCCAGATTCATTTACTGATCTCAAATGTGTTACAAAATCCTTCAATCCGGTTGAAATGTGCCCGAAAGAGTGGAGGTACCAATAAAAACCACTCAACTCCCTATTTATAAAAAGAGGGGGAGTAGTACGGCCTCTAACCAGGATCCAGCTTTTTGCAAAGTAACAAAAGGAAATCGAGGATAAATCCTCTAAATCAGTAAATATAGTCAACCTTGCATTGATGAACACCTAATGGGTAGTATACACCCAGTGGAAGGGAAACCTCCACAACCCCAGTTCCAGCTTGCACACACTGGCTGGGACATCGGAACACCCAGACTCACGCGTATTGGGAAATCACGAAGAGTCATCAAGGGTGCATGATATTTGCTCGAACTATATCGATTCTGGAGAACCATATAACCAAAGCTTACAACTGTCGACAAACATCTCTTGTATGATTGCAAACAACCTTCACAATGCTTCAGATCCAAAGACCATGGCCATGGCAGAGTGTGAACACACTTGCTAGGACTGAACTCATCAGAAGATGCAATCCAAGCAGATATAGCCTCGCTCTTCCAAATGAATTCCCTATGGAATTATTCAATGTGTTTTCTTCTGAAAACGGAATGATAAATACAAGGTGGTGAGAAAGCAAGGCTTGTAGCATAAGGTCGGGTTTCCGCAGAGATCCGAGACCTACTCTCCAGACATGAGTGGAATCTCTTTCCGATACATATATCATTGGCAGTACAAATCATCTATCGGTGCAGTTGATATATGTAGTGACCACATATCCTCATGGGTCACTAGATTCAGACATGTATGGTTCCCGATGAAATCTCTATCCGAATCGAAACACAAATGCAACATGTATTGTGTAAAAATCAAGAAGTCACTCCAAGTCTTATTGTTGTCGGTATATTTTTGGTACAACCGACGTAGTGAGTTCCTTATGCACAAGGATTACTCCTACCATGATGATTACCCATGCGTGTATGTCATAGATAAGGATAACTCCTAAATGACAAAACATGGGATCATCTAACAGACGGATTTTGAGATGAAGAATTTGGATAACCCAAAGAGTGATTGAGAATACAACTCGAGCACCTTCACTCAAGTATTGGCTATCTACACAATCCCACGATGTGTAGATACATGGTAGAACCGTCACTCCATTGATGTCTTCCAAATAGACTCTGGTGACTATACCTACCAAGATCATTCTATGATGCAATGCTTCATGTTAACACGTGTAGCTTCACGGAATGATAAACCGCATGCATTAGTCAGTGGGGCTGGTTCTCTTGAATCACCTATCATTATCTACACAGATAATGTTGCTTATGTTGCACAGATGCAAAACAGGTTACAAGAGCAATATCGTTAAGCATATTGCGATGAATTGTTTTATCCCCATGAACTCTTGACGAGTCGGAAATAAACACATCTTGCAATTCAAATCATGCTATATCCTCGCTGATCTATTCACCAAGTCTCTACCAACTATAACATTCCAGAAATTAATTCATGAGATTGGTATGCGACGGCTTCGGGATTTCCAAGAGTCAGGGCGAGGATCTTCCTGAACTATTCCTGTTCAAAGCATCATATTACACTCTTTTTCCCTTTATGAGTTTACTTTTGAGCTTCTCATCAAGGTTTTTAATGAGGTAGTATCAACATAAGATTATATGTCATACTTTCTGTTTTCCCCACCGGGGTTTTTAGGAAAGTATACACGACATATTTATTGTCCTTTAAACTCTATGGATTTCATTCATATTGAGTTTAAAAAAGACAATAATCATTATATGTTGTATCTTTTTCTCCTTACTTTTCCCACTGGGTTTTAAAGGAGTTTTAACAACATATCAAATACAATTCTCCTCACATTTTTCCCAAAGGGTTTTGGGGGAGAACTTCAAACATCGTATGTCATACTTTCTGTTTTCCCCACCGGGGTTTTTAAAGGAAGTATACAAGGCATATTTATTGTTCTCTAAACTCACTTATGGGTTTTTCCTTTCTAAGGTTTTCTCATATGAGTTACCAAAGAGACAATAAACATTATATGTTGCATCAGTTTCTCCTTATTTTCCCACTGGGTTTTAAGGAGTTTTAGCAACATATCATACACAATACTCTCCTCATATTTTTCCCACAAGGTTTTTGGGGAGATATTATCAACTTCAAAGATCATCAAGACTACATGGAATATCATCAAGATTATACAAGGGATACAAGACATACAAGACGTAGCTTTGTGCAAGGGGGAGTGTTAGGAATAGAAACAACCGTCTTAAACGGTTGCTATATGCCCAAACCGACATGCCTCCTAGAGGCGTCTTTTCATGTTACCGACATCCCGAATAGTCGGTTGTCCTTGTATAAATAGCCCATGTAATCGATCAATGAAGGAAATACTGGATTCATTTGTTCTTCTCTCGTTTGCTCTCGATTCTATTTCCAACAAAAAGCATGCAATCCAACATTGTCACAAACAAATTGAAAATATTTGCCTATTCTAAAGGCATAAATGGTATTCGGGCAAGCTCACTTGGTGGACCGCACTTCACGAGGTTGAAGATTGTTGAAACATGTGATTTGACTCTTGTTTCGAGCTCTATACAATAGTATTGTAGTTGATGTTATAATGGCCGTTCCTTTCTAGGGAAATAGGTGATCCTAGCGCGTTTTGATGCACATGAGCTATTTGCATGGCTTCTTGTGTTTATGTCTATAGTCAATAAAAGTGTTGGTCCAAGAAAATAAGCAATAATGATTCCTCAACTCATATCAAACAGAATTCAAACATTATCTTTAAAATCTGCTCATCAAGAGTAACGGTTCTAGAAAGAGTATGAACCCAAGATTATCAATGAGAGACAGTAAGCATGGATTCGTAAAAATAAATGGTTGACAAGAGGAGAATCGTACCGTCGAACCTTCACATTCGAGGAATGAAACCATAATCGAGTAGTACAGAGATCCCGTGAGGTTTTTTTTGTTGTTTCCAGGTGTATGAAAGAATGTTTGGAAAATTCTATTCCGACTGGTCGGAATTAGAAATGACGGCACGTATGGACGCCGTGTACCTTTTGGGAGATTGTGCAGTCTCCCATTGTCTCCCCGAAGTCTATGCTCCGGGCAATCCCTAGATCCAAGTGGGATCGGATGATGGTGGAACTATTGTGGCTTTTCCCTTCTTGAAGTCATCGTTCTGAAGATGGTTTGGCGTAGGCTATGGCTAAAGGGACCAGAGGTTGAATGATGGTTTTGGTGGAGGCTTTTTTGGCGACGATAGTTGTGGCGAGCGGAGCTTGTTTGTGTTTGATTTGTAGTCGGTTCCTTCCAACGTGTTAGGGGCGCCTTCTGCGCCTCACCTGATTTCATGGAGTAGGAGCCTTTGCGGTGGATGACTCACTAGTAGGAAAAGCCAATTCTATGGAAGCTTATTCTGTGGCGCACCTTATAGCCGTGCGCCACAGAATAAGCTTCTGTGGCGCACCTATAAAGATGCGCCACAGAATAAGGTTATTCTGTGGCGCATTACTTATTGGTGCGCCACAGAATAAGCTTATTCTGTGGCGCAGCTATGCCCATGCGCCACAGAATAGGCGTGGGCCCCACACCCACGCAAGGGTCAGTCACTTTGGGCTTTATTCTGTGGCGCAGCCATTCCCATGCGCCACAGAATAAGCTTATTCTGTGGCGCAGCCATGCCCATGCGCCACAGAATAAGCTTATTCTGTGGCGCACCAGGGTGCATGCGCCACAGAATACGCGTATTCTGTGGCGCATGCCAAACAGGATGCGCCACAGAATTTCCTTTGCCTCCACTTACATGTGGGCCCTCCCCGCGCTGCCTCTTCCTTCCCCAATTTCCCCAAAATTTCGCTGTGTCCGAACTCCCGCGCCCGACGCCGGCGACCTTCCCTGCGCCCGACGCCGCCACAAGCTCGCGCCACCGCGTCCATCCCTGCGGCGCCGCGCCAATCCCTGCGCCGCCGTGCGTCCCCTGCCCCGGCCGCCCCTGTCCGAGCCGCGCACACACCGTGCCCGGCGACCTCCCCTGCGCCGTCGTCGCCCACGCCACTCCCTCTTCCGTCGTCGCCCGCGGCGCGCCCGGCGACCTCCCCTGCGCTCCGCCCGAGTCACGGCCGTCCTCGACCTCCCCTCCCTCCCCCTCCCCGAGGTATGCTTCCCCCCTCTCTCCCTCCTCCCTCCCCGCCCGAGCCTGCACTCAACGTGTTCGACACAAGTTTGTGTTCATGTGGTGGTAAATGAAATGTGAAGTGCATTTTTTACTTGACTGTATTGTGAAGTGCATTTTCTCACAAAGATTTGTTCTCTTCGTTAATCGGTGCAAGCACGAGCTGCAACCTTTCCACCCCTCACTTATTTGTTTGCTAAATTTCATGGATCTTGATGAATGGGGACGGGGATGCAAGATGGTTCATGGATAGGGATGTGGATTGAGGTGATTTTCGGATCAGTTCTTCCTCTTCTCCCTGGATTAGGAGGAAAAATTTGTTCATGGTCTATTTTGTGTCCATTATGTTCATGGTTGGGACATCTTAACACCTCTAGAAACCAAAAGTGTACACGATGCTTGCTCTTTTTGGATGCAAACTTCTTCTTTTCCCTGGATTTTGGGGAAAAATTGTTAACGATCTTTTTTTATAGCCATGCTGCTCATGGTCTGAAGCAAAAATCTGTTCTCACTGAGAGCATGGTGTTCTTGGTCAGATGAAAATGTTAGTGCATGCAGTAGATGTTTAGGTTAGTGCTAGGTGCTTGATATATGTTGTTATATGGAAAAATGCAGTAGATGTTTTAGTGTTCTAGGTTCTAGGTGCTTGCAAAACATCTACTGCATTTTTAGTGTTCTAGTTGTTGAGCATGCTTGTGTGTGCTTGCATTTTTAGTGTTCTAGTTGTTGAGCATGCTTGTGTGTGCTTGCATTTTTAGTCTCATGTGTATAGTTGCTTGCTGTTAGTGCTAGGTTAGTGCATAGTTGCTAGTGCTAGGTTAGTGCATAGTTGCTTGCTGTTAGTGCTAGTGCTAGGTTAGTGCTAGTGCTATTGGTACTTTTTTTGTTGCTTGCTACTGCCACTATGTTGCTTGCTTGCTCTAGTTGCTTGCTGCATAGTTGCTAATGCTCTAGTTGCTTGCTCTAGTTGCTTTTCTTGTAAAAAAATTGCTACTGCCACTATGTTAATTGCTATGGTGTACTAGAAGTGATTTTTGCTACTGCCACTATTTTTGCTACTGCCACTAAAAAAATTGCTAAGTGTGTGTGGTAGATGCTAAATCATGGTTTTGTTAATTTATTGCAGCTCCACGAGGAGCACCTCCACCACGCCGATCTCGGACCCGAGCCTCCCTTCCCTACCGAGGTAGTTCCTCTCTCCCTCGATGTGGATGTGGATGTGGTGATGTATGTGCATGAGGATATGTGTCCACGACCATCGTGTCGTGGTTGTTGTGCTCCGACCATCGTGTCGTGGAGATGCCGGCCGGAGATGCCGTGCACAGATGTGGATATTATTTGTGAAATGCTTGCAGGTACCCCCGAGAGGCCCTTGAGATTGCCGGAACGTCGATTAACTTCCGTTCCGGCAATTTCGGGTACTCCATATGTCCCTTTTTTAGCAAAGGTCATGCCGAATTTTTTCGTGAAATTTGGCATGACTTTGCTAAAAATAGGACATATGGGGTATTGCGACTAATGCATGGGCCGGGGTATCTTAGTACTTAGTTAGGTGATTTTTTTTCTCTTATATTTGTCATACTAACGTTTTGCCTCTTTTTAATGCAGTTCAAACATGTCGGGCGACGCTTCTAAGCGCATGAGCATCGAAGAGCAAGCAAGAGTACAGAACATGGACTTTTGGCCCGACGATATGAGGGACGAAGCCGCGGTCACTAGTGGCGACGAGGCTGAGGAGCATCAACGGGAGGTCCGGGATCCCGACCCCGAGTACCACGAAGAAGGTGGTGAGGATGACACCTCAGGAGATGGTGGCGACCACACGACCACTGGCGATGACCGCACCGATGGCGGCGACCACACGGAACCCGGCGACAGCAACCCGGCCGCTAAGAAGAAGAAGAAGCGGAGGGCAAGGACTAAACCGCGTAAAGTGCAGTCGGTGGACAATGTCACGGACGTGATCACGGAGGTCAGTCCAAGTGGCATGCCGTTGGAGCCTAAGCACGTTGCACGAGGGTACAGCATGCAACTAGGGTGCATCCTCCGAGAAGGCGTGTCGATCAACACGTCTGACATTAGAAGCGAAGAGAATGCGGCTTTGCTCGAACACCTGCTCAGGAGGGTTCACCGACGATACACCTTCCCGAACCCTAAACCCAAAAATGTGGATAATTACGCCACCACGAAGATGAGCACCGCCTTGAGCAGCTGGAAATGCCGGGTGAAGGCGAAGATTCATAAGAAGAAGAGCTGGGAGGAGATTAGTACAGGCGAGCCTCACATCACCTTAGAAGAGTTCGAGGTATTTAAGGACTTTTTAAATTCTGAGGAGTGTACAATATGGACCGAGTGGGGGAAGGAAATGCGGAAGAGGAACTTAGGTAACCACCGTTTGGGAAGCGGCGGTTACAAATCCAAACAACCCACTTGGGACAAGGAGGACGCAGAAATAAGAAAACGTGGGCTGGACAACCCATGGGATAAATTCACAGACGAGCAGACCAGGAACTTTGTCCGGTCCCGCTACTATCTCAACTGGGAAACTGGGGAGTTCGTTACCGATCACGACGATGTGAAGCAATTCCAGCAAAATCTGGTAAGTGAATTTAAATACCACAGATATCTCAAAGTCCATTGCGTTGATCTCAAATTTCTAAGTGTGTTCACCTTTGTGTGCAGGAGGACGAGTTGAAGGCTGAGGCTGAGGCCGGCCAGTCGTCGTCCCAGGGTGAGAGGGAAGTGTGGGACACTACTTTCAACCGGGCGATGAACGTTGCAAAGGGAAGGGACAAGTTGGCGCCGCCGACATCAGCTGGCCGTGTGTCAGGCTATGGTACGAGCGTGAAGTTCACGGAGTACTACAGCTCGGACGGCGCCGGCGAGAAGAAAAAGAGGAAGAGGACGTCCAAGAACGAGGATAGAGCCGAGGTTGAGCGGCTGAAGGCGGAGCTGGAGGAGCTGAAGAAGAACACCGTGGACAAGCAGGAGGTGCAAAAGCTAGTCCGAGAAGGCATCCACCAGATCATGCCCCCGCAGATAGTGGAGGGGTTCGCTGCCTGGATGGCGGGAGGTCAACAGGGGCCGATACACGTGCCCAGCTTCTCCGGCAGCAACTCCACCATGAACCGGTCGCCGAGCGACATCATCGTGACCCCGCCGCCCATGGCCCCTTTGGTCACACCGGCGCTGCCTACCGCACCGGGACGCGAGAAGAAAACTCCGGCCACCGCCGCTGGCACCGGCGCCCGTGTCTCGACGGAAGCCGAGCTGGACGTCGTCACCAAGGTTACTAATTAATTAGTCTGCGTCGTCTTCTGTATAACTATGTCCTTCTGTATAACTATGTCTGCTTCGATCGATGACTGTATTAATCACACAAATGCATATGTTGCTTAATTTCATTATAGGAAACGCCTTGCATGCTCCTGCATAGGGTAGGCGACGAGTTGAAGGAAGTTGCTACGGGCCTTATCCTAAAAACAGGCAGCGAACTAATGCACCACGCTCCAGTGGACAAGGGTTTTATGAAGGTCAAGGTAGTCACGGTGCCGAAAGTGTATCACAACATGGACCCCCCCGTTCAACCTCAAGGAGCCGATGAACACGTGGTCCTTGGAAAGTGCCCCGAATGGGTCTCGCTATGGCCGAAGACCCAGATTCGTCTTGGGGGGGGGTATTATTGATGAGGGCCCAAGACGCAACACCGGCGCCACCTCAAAGTTCCGGCGGGACGCTCCGATCCGTCCCCCGAAGAAGCCTGCAGCCGTCGCCACCACCACCAACCGCCAGAAGCAACTGTTGGTAGGCAACGCCTCTGCACCTCAACGTATTGGTGGCAACGACGACGACGACGATGATGATATCGACGTCGATGGCTTCCTCAACACTGGCGCCGAAGACGCCGACGGATTCATGCGTCCTGTGGATCTCGAACCACCCTTCCGTGCCCACGCCGATCAACCTGCTCGTCTCAATGCAGTCACGCAGCGCCTGGACTTCCAGGGTTTATCTCAAGAGACACCTCCAGCAGCCGGCGTTGCAGCTCAAGACAAACCGGCTACCGGCGTTTTCTCCCCTGGCACGATTGCAAAATCGGTTGCAGAGGGTCTTCGTGGGCAGCCATGGAGCAATAAGCCCAGGAGGCCCCTCAAGAAGATGCCAAAGGGCGCCTCTGCGAGCCAGCCACCTAAGATGCCAAAGGGATCAAAGGGCGCCTCTGCGAGCCAGCCAACTCCTATGATTATCCAGGGTCGTGAAGACACCATACCACCCCCTCCGGACAAATCGGCGCACATGGTTCATGAAGCTGGAAAACCGATAGTGCCTCCGGAGATGACCCACCTCGCAACTCCATCAATGATCTCTTTGAGCGATTCTATCTCTATGCTAGAGGGCTTTCTTCTAAAAGACAGGGATCCAAATTACCCGGCGTTCACTGTCCAAGTGCCAAAGGAAGAAGGCGGGTTGGTGGTCGTCGGTGAACACCCCGCGGATCTGTTCTTAGTAGCATACGAGGACGTGTTCAATCTATTTAACCAGCAGCGGCTCAACTATAACTTGGTCCGCCTATACGCGCTCAATGAGGCCATGACTATCCACAGAGATAATCTCTCGCATGTCGCGGTAGCGGATCCCTACTACATGCGTGACAGCCAGCTGGTGCAAGGATCTGTGACACGGACCAGCGCAGTTGAGTACCTCGAGAGGTTCATGTTGCAAAACCAGCAAAAGAATTGCCTTCTTGTGCCTTTCTTTCCCGAGTAAGTACACATCCGCTCGCCGCCGTATCTTGTGCCTTTCCGAGTTCAATGCATGCATGTTTCTGATCATCATCTCATTTAAATTGTGTTGAGCAGGGACAAGTACTGCGTCCTCATCATCCTACACCCGAGCCATTACCATGCCACTTATTTTGACTCAGGTAGTAGTACTACGAAAAGGTATGCCAACATAATTGCTGTCCTCAATCAAGCTCTTCACGGCTACAACCAAAAGGGAGGCGTCTTCGAAAGCACCGCGCAACCACAATTAATTGATAATAAGTTGCGCCGGTTCAAGCATATCACCGAGTTCTCTTGCCTCAAGGAGCAGTCGGGCAGCGAGATGGATGCCTTCTACGCCCTCCGTCATATTAACATGATTATCCGAGATGGAGCGCAATGTGGTTTGCCATCTGCTTTACAAACATGGGTCGAATATGACAGACGCAAGTCCGATATGGATCTTAGAAAAGATTTCCAATGCATCAAGACCAAGTTATCGGAAGTCATCGTCGGAAATGTTATCACAACAGGGGGGACCTTCCATTGCTCCCGACGAGGTAGATAGGATGTATTATAAAAGAAAACCTTACACATGCACACATACATACTCTATTTTATCCACTTATATCTATCTCCATCTACAGGGTTGCATCAGAGAGAAATCGAAGAACGCCTAAAGTTGCAGAAGGACAACAGGGCGTGGATGACGAAGAAAGACGGCAAACCATTCCCGGCGCCGCTCGCACCGCTCGCTACATGAGATCGTCGTGCTCCCGCTTTTGCTCACCGTCAACGCCGAGATGTAATCTATTCGATCCTAGTGTAGGCGGTGAACACTTCATTTGTAACGTGTGCAACGATCGATTAACTTTTGTATATATCTCAACACTTGTGTAAAACTTCGGCACTTTTGTATCAACTTGTGATGAGACATATATTAGTAATGTGTTTGTATATATCTGTGTAAATATGAAATATACATGTATTCTGGTATTATACTGGTATTTGTATTCTGGTTACTGGTATTTGTATTCTGGTAATATACGGGTACAATACGGCACAGTAATTCTGTGGCGCACCCAGAACTATTCTGTGGCGCACCCTATTCTGTGGCGCATGGTGAGTGGGGTGCGCCACAGAATAGTTATTCTGTGGCGCACCAGGCTGGGTGCGCCACAGAATAGCCACTATTCTGTGGCGCACCGGGTGGTGCGCCACAGAATAGCTTATTTAGTGGCGACTATTCTGTGGCGCACCACCTATGCGCCACAGAATAGAAAAATGGTGCGCCACAGAATAGCTTTTCTGTACTAGTGACTGGAGTTGGGTCTTCGGTTGCGGGGGATTTCGTCGACACATACTCATCGCTCTTCCTCGGGCAATGCTCGTCGCAGAAGTCAAGGCTGTCCGGCCGTTGACGCATGGGGCCTACTTTTTGGCATGGGCCGACACCGGTTCTGATGTTGTTGCGGCGATAGTTTTATCGGTTGGAATCAAAGGTGAAATCAGAGTCGATGGCTCGCAAAATAGTGAAGACGATGATGCTCGGTGGCAACCTCTGCAGGGATATTTCTTCTCGACAAGGTGTGTGTGCTTTGTGTGGGTGGCCAGGTCGGTTTGTTTGCCCTATGCGGTTGTGTTCAGTGATGGCAGTGTGGTCTTGCATTGTGTCGGTTTTCGCCATGTTTTCTTGTAATTAAGCGGTCAAATCTATTTTTTTTATTAATGAGATGAAGCAAAAAAATTGCCTCCTTTTCAAAAAAAAAAAACTTAGACACTACATCTCCATTTACAGTATCCTGCTTCACCGATCTCGCGTATGCAAACTAGTGCCTTCACCGGTCTCACTCACACCGTGTAAACAGCAAAATAATTTTTCTATACAGTATTCATCCTATATCCCGAAAAAGGAAAAAATCGGTATTCACACCACCCATGCTACAATGGAACTCTGTTAGCGCCGCCTCTCCGCCGCCCAGTGACCGTACGCGTCGCTCAGCCGGCGCCGGAACCGCGCCATGTCCAGCCGCACATTCTGCCCATCCAGGTACACCTTCTTGGTGACCTGCCACCCCTTGGCGTTCACGGTGATCGGGTCAGTGAGCACCGGGTCGTCGCTGGAGTAGTGCCGGTACAGCGAGCTCTCGGACGGAAGGATCTTGTACGGCATGTAGCGCAGGCCGAGCCGCCGGGCCGGCTCGCCGTAGTAGTTCTCGGCAGCCCAGTCGGTGCCGAGAGGCACCACCTGGATAAACACGGAGCCGGGGCGCATGAAAAGGAAGTGTGTCATGGCGGCGCCGTGCACTCCTATCATCACGTCTGAACCGTTCAGGACACGGTACATCTGGGCGAGCTCCGTGTCCGGGCGCGGCTGGAGCAAGTCCACGCGGAACCCGGCCCTCGCCGCTTCGCGCACCAGCTCGGCCTCGTTCTCGATCGCGCGTGACCCGTTACGGGACACGATCACCAGCCGCGGCATGTCGTCGTTCCCAAGCTCCGTGCCGCGCCGGACTTTCATGCCTCCGCCGCCTCCGCTGCTGCCACGGTGCCATATCTTCGCTTCCGCCGCGGCCTTTTCCTCTTCCTCCTCGATGATCACCTTAATACGGCTGCGGTACGCGTCGTCGAGCATCTGCCGGAAGTCCTGGATGCCCTGGTTCCCTGGCATCCGTGACGCGTCGATGGCGAGCTCATCGTGGATGCGCAGACCGACGACGGCGTCCGGGAAGCAGTGCGTGCGGGTGTCGTTGGCGAAGTCGATAGGTGCGTAGTCGGAAAGCTGCTCCAGGATGTCACCGTACTTGGTCATCCACCAGTCATGGTACTCGAGCATGACGAATACCACCTTCTTGTTGTACCGCCGCGCGGTGATGTAGAGCGGTATGATGCCGTCGTTGAACTCGTGGTACACGTTGCCGGTGTACCCTCCGGTCGAGAAGACGACGGCTGTGACGTCGTGCCGGACATCGCAGCGCGCCGGCTCGGCGGTGTCAGGCTCGGGCATGTGGCGGAGGCGGAGCTCGTCGATGGTGTTCATGACACTGGACTCCCACTTGCGGGTGTAGGGCCGGATGCGCTCGTCAGCCCGGCCGGCGGAGGAGTTGGCGGGCAGGAGCAGGAAGAGCGAGTTGGAGGCAGCATGGGTGCGGACGTCCCCGCGCATGACGCAGACGTCGGTGCGTTTCGCGGTGCGGTCGCAGCAGATGGTCCCGTTGGCCACCGCCGAGCACGGGGCCGGCGCCATCGACTCCTGGTCATCGCACCGCGTTCTTCTACCCAGCCGCAGGAGGTCGTCCATCGCGGCGGAGAAGAGGCTGTTGGGAAGGAGGAGCAGCAGGCAGGAGACGATGGCGAAACCGGCGAGCATGAGCAGGAGCGCGTCGTGACCATGCTTACGCTGGTGGCACGCGTAGTCCACCAGCCGGCAACGGAGCTCCTTCATCTTCCCTTCCTCCTCCTCCAGCTGATCTTCGTCCTTCCTCTGCTGCTGGTTGTGGTGCAGCAGAAGGCTCGCCCGGTGGTGGTGCACCATGTCAGTCCGATCAGAATTCAGCAAGCTTTCTCTTGGGAATGTGTACGCTGTGGCCGATGGCGTGGTGTCGTTGTGCTCTGGTGGCGTCTTTTGAACGGTCTGCCTACGTAGGGGATTGCTTCCAGTGCGAGCTAAGCTTTGTGAAGGCGATCGAGAATGCTTCAACGCGAACGAATCCCTGAGACTCGTCTGGTCACCTGTTCCGTTCGCAGGTTTAGTTGTGCACGGGGAAAGAGGGAAAGTTCACGGCTACTTCCCGTTTGTTCACGCGGTGCCTGTGCAAACCATAAGGAAGTAGGTGAAGCTGTCTGCGGCCCTCGCTGTTGCTTGGATCGGAATGCAGGCTGGCTCCGACGGACCTGGGCAATCTGCCGTCGCGTCAGGGTTCGGGTAAAGCTTGGGATAGTTGGATGTGCGGTGAGACGTTCGATCTTCTGATGGCGACGTTCGGTTGTCCGGTCGGTCGCCATCGGCCGCTAGTGTGGAGGTTCGTGGGAAAAACGAGGAAGAAATAGTTATGCAGATTTCGATTTAAAAGTGCTTTCTGAAGGAAAGGTTTCTTCGTTCATTTTACACGTGGTCTGTAATCGCTGGCCCAAGGAAACACACGTGTGCTAGCCAGAGCATAAAAGTGCAAATTAAAGCATGCTAGGATGCTCTAACATAGTGTCTTAGTGATCGGTGTAGGTAGGTGATGTATAAGTTTAGCTGCTACAAGCACGCAAACATATTTGTTTGGTGATTGCAGACCCTCGTATGGCCAGAGGACTACATGCCTTTTTTTTTTTTGCGGGAACAATGCAACTACAGGTCTCACATTTTTTTTTCGGTATGGTTGTTGGGAACTTGCAAGGTCTAGGCGATGACATTTTTCGTAATTTCATATTTCCATAGCCACTTCATATGAATATGTCAAGATTTATGTAAGAACTGGCATGATCCCTTTCGGATTCTAGTGCTGAACTAACCGATATGTATGGTGCTCTAAGTCGTACTACATAATATAATCCTCACAGCGTCACCCGTCGATAAAGAGTAAAGAAACATCAACCATTCACGTCATTTCTTAATGCCCAGAGGACGAAGGCACATATAAATTTGGTGGTCTGGCGATTTCTGTCAAGGAACGCATGACACGCAGCTAATAGCACGGCACTCATGTTGGCCGACTCGCCATAGACATCAACGACGTGGGCTGTCGTTTGATCGTTTTTCTTCCTCCTCGGCTTTTCTCAATGTTTAAAAAGCCCGAAGATGAATTAATCTGGATTCTCTCCGAAGCGTCCATTTTGTAGCCATTTAGGATACTTCGTCCTTCCACACAACAACGTGGTATTTGACTTTGTGGATACCAACTTGTGTTCTTGCTTCTGCAAATAAAATATGACCCGTTCTAATTTTCAAATATGGGAAAGAAAAATCAGAAGTGGATGGAAATGGAGGGACACGGAAGGGATCAAGAAAGTAAGGTGAAACTATGGGTCCGAGGAAACCTCGAGCTCTAATACGGAACGAGTGGGTTTGCCCAATCTTCAATTGACACTGAACATGGAAAACACAAAGAGTATATCGGGAAGAAAACGAAGAACACACAAAGATACAAAGATAACTATGAAGCAAGCAGGGCCAAATTACAACATCCAAATGGATACATCAATGTCCAAGCGTTTGAATCGCATGCACACTCAAGCCGACTCACTCTCGATGACACCATTTCTCATACCACCGATCCAATAAATCCCTGAAGAAAGATTGGCTAGGATGAGGCCTTGGAGTCTTGAATCCTGTAAGAGAAGGGGATCATGGAAAGGAGCAATAAATTGAACATTTGGAACATTTGTGTAATCGCACAACTTGGTGGTTCTCCCGCCCATACATGCAAACAAAAGATAAACTCTATACTAATTTTTATGTGTTTTTTATATAAGAAAAATGTGAATGCTAAAGTGAAAGTAAGGTACAAGGAAAAACAAAGGAAGAAATAAAACAAGACAACAACAAAAAAATACTTCGAAAAAAATAAAAGGAAAAAAGAAAGCTCACAACCGATACAAATTAGTGGTAAACCTCCCCAAGCTAGGTGAAATCAAGATGTTAGCACCTCGAGGCAACGGCCCAGAAAAGTGCCTGTTGCTAGGTGCTACAAACAGTACGTCAATAAATCTACGGAAAGGTGGCAGAAAAATGTCTTCACAACACAAGCTACATGTATACCAACTCGTTCGACCTTCAAGCTCAGAGTGCTCAGAGTGGCATTTGTTCGACTTGTGTCGTGTGGGCGGCGGGTCACATCGTCTGTGCGGTTTTTTAGCCCTGCACTAGTGGAAAAACGGCATTCAGTCCCGGTTGGTAAGGGCCTCTAGTCCCGGTTGGCCACGACCCGGGACTAAAGGGGCTACACGTGGCCACGGCCGAGCGCCCGTGGCGGGACACCCTAAAGATTTGTGTTTTTGTGTTTTATTTCAATTATTTTTCAGGATTTAGGGTTTAGGGTTTAGGGGTTTGGATTTTGGATTTTGTGTTTTCCATTCAATTCTTTTCGTATGGAGATCACGTTGATGCGGCAAAAACAAGTTTTCGTATACATAAAGTTCACACTATATGGAGATCACGTTGATGCATATATATACACATCCAATTTGATATATATATATATATCTATTTAATTACATGGAGATCATCAAATTACATGGAGGCATTAGTGGGAATGCAATTCTCCGACTGAAGATATGACCTCCCTAAGCAAAAATCCCGCCAATTTCTCTTGAATTATTTTTACGCGGTTCGTTGGTATGAGCTTGTCCCGCATATTTTCCATCTAGATCAATATGAATATGTGAGTTGTGTGTATATATATCAAATCATCATAAAAAAATTATGAATGAAACTCAACACAATTGATGTTATAAAATAAATTGTGAATAGTGTTTACGTACTTCAATTTGTCTTACATCTCTGCGCCGTTCACTGATCGTCAGGCGAATGAACTCGCAAACGTAGTATGCACATAAATTAGTCCCATGTGCCTGCCTCAGGCAGTACTTTACAAAGAATAGAATTCAATCAAATAATAATCAAGCATGATAATGGTATTGAAACTAGAATTAAAGAGTTGCGCGGATCTAGATAGTACCACTTACCTTGTTACAAATAAAACGCAGCTCCGGTTTCCATGCACCTCTAACCTCCTTGATGAACCGTTTTCAAATCCTGCCCAGCAAAGAAAATGAATAAAGGAGTTCTTAATTACTTGATATCAGGAAATGAACGAAAGAGGTCGATATAGAGCGATAATGATTGAAATTACTTCTGGAGAATTAGTTGCACGCTGATGTACTCGTCAGGATCTTTCCTTAATGAGTCCATGAATTCAACTATTCCTTCGTCAACTCTAATGATTAGCAGAATCCAGTGGAAACTGCGCAGGCATGCATAACTCATCGATTACACTAAACAACTAAATATCGAGTAAGCAAAATAGAATGTGTACAAGACAGTAACAATCACTTGAAGTTGTAAGGAAAAAGTATTTCCCCTGCATGATTTTGTTCCATTAAAAACATTAGCAAGTTATCCTCTGTGTTCTCGGCATGGTTTTGTATGGTAACTTCATGATTGGTATATGGGTCAATGAACCCAGTATCATAGATTCTGCCTCTTTTGCATTCGAGAATCTTCATTCTGCATAATACCGTACAAAAGAATATAGCGAGGAAAATTACAGGCAATGAACGAGCTAAACTAGAGACTTAAATTACAGAACTAAATCACTTACAGGCAATAGCAACTGACGAGGGATTTGTCAAGGGCGTCTTGAGTGAATAACTGAAAAAAGATCATCAAACTCAATTCATATCTTGTTGTCCTTGAAGTAATGTTCTTTCTTATGTGCCGCATAGAGGCAGGTTCGCCCTTCCTTTGCGACTTTCATGTACCACTCATGCAATTTTCGCATTTGTGTTGGTAGAAACTTGACCTCCTCAGGTCTGACCATAGACTGCCCGTGGACATATTTCTGTGCTACCTCAGCTACGGGTAACCAGTGTTGCCTATGAGACCAGTGTCGTGGTGTACGTCCTTATCGGGAAACACCTTGAGTGGGGGGTCGATTGTATTGCCTGTTCTCCGAGTTGGGCCACTTTTTTCCCGCTTTTTGCACCATTACTTCCCGTCAGCTGCCTCTGTTCCTTATATGTCTTCGCAATACATCGATTATAGTCTGATGGCCTATTAGCCACATGTGACGGTGGTCCCGATAGATTTCTCACAAATTTCTTAACGGTTTCCTCAGGTAGTATCTCCTTTGGCTCGGGCCGTTTCGGTGCTAATTGTCTTTTCACATCGGCATCCACCTTCTCTTTGAGTTCCTCATCAGTCAAGTCGTAAGGTAACTTGGCAGGAGCCTTGTCGTCCTTGGTTTTCTTATTTGCACCTTTCTTCTGTGTAGTACTAGTCGACGGGAAGTTCAGCTTCCGCTTTAGCAACTTAGTAGTGGGCGTAGTCGGCTAAGACGGGACGGCGCAGGCGATGGACTCGCGCTGGGCTCCCGATCGGGGAGGGATGGACTTTGAGGTGGATTGCTACTCGGAGGATGGCGCCGAGTCTAGAAACACGATGTATTTCTTGTTCCATAGAATGAAACCATGCGTGACTTCTCGCAGTGTCTTCTCCCCGTCACCTCCAGGAATGTCAAGCTCCAGTGTCTCAAATCCCTTCATAATTTTATCCACCCCGACACGAGCATAACCAGCTGGAATCTGACCTCCATGGTAGCGTGCTCCAGGTTGATTTGGTAAAGCATAGCCGACCGCCACCTTGAAGAATATGTTCTTCATTGACTGATGTAGCTCACAATTTCTTTGCTCCGTGACATCATCCACGGGGTAGTGAGCCACCGCCGGCTCATCATCCTGGAAAAGTTGCATGGAACCCACGCTGCTTTTCCGCTGAGATGGGACGGCATCTAATGTAGGATCTTCTAGCTGCTGCTGAGGTGCCCTTTGCTGGCTAATTGAATCCAGTTGCTCCTGCTGCCGCTGCAACTTGCGTTTCAATTCCGATTGGTTTCTTTCTAGCTTCTGAAACCGGTCTAACTCCTTCTTCTTTTTTCTCTCACGGCTTCTATAAGTGTCACTCCACTCCGGAAACCCAGCCTTCCACGGAACAACGGGGCCTTTGCCTCGTGTTCGTCCTTCTCTCTCTCGGGCTGGAACTCTCCCTTTTGAACTTTTTCTATTGCTTTAACAAGCTCTTTAGAGACTATTTGAACTTTTTCCTTATTATTTTCCTTTGCAACAATCTGCCCTGTCTGTGGGTCCAAAGATGCCCCATGCGCGTACAACCAGTGCTTGGACCTCTCGGGCCAGTCCGCTGTAACTGGAGTGATCCCTTTAGCAAGCAGGTTGGCTTTATTTTTATCCCACTTAGGCACGGCAGTCTTGTAGCCACCTGTACCCAAAGTATGGTGATATTTCTTTTTCCGCAGCATTTGCCTTATTTTTGGCTGATCGAGCCACAGCTTCAGACGATTCCTTGTACGTGATGGCGTGAATCACATGCTCGTTGGGAGACCCCAAGAGGAAGGTATGATGCAGTTCAGCAGCAAGTTTTCCCTCAGAAAGAAACCAAGGTTATCGAACCAGTAGGAGCAGCAACTCTTCAGAAGGTTGTTGGTGGCTCGCACGGCGCAATACGATCACCAACGTGGAATCTGCACACAACACAATCAAACTACTTTGCCCCAACGAAACAGTGAGGTTGTCAATCTCACCGGCTTGCTGAAAACAAAGGATTAAACGTATGGTGTGGAAAATGAGTATTAAATTGCAGAGAATGAAAAAGGAACAGTTTGCAGTTTGTGGTTGTTTAATCAGTGTAAAAGAATGGACCGGGGTCCACAGTTCACTAGTGGTGTCTCTCCATAAAAGATAACTAACATGTTGGGTGAACAAATTACAGCTGGGCAATTGACAAATAGTGAGCGCATGACAATGCATATACATGACATGATGACTACTATGATATTTAATTGGGCATTACGACAAATACATAGACCGTTATCCAACAGCATCTATGACTAATAATCCACCGCCGGGTTGTCATCCGAGTCCCCCGTTGGTATTAAGTTGCAAGCAACGGATAATTGCATTAAGTAAAGTGCGTAATGTAAACAAACACATATGCCCGTGGACATAGCATCGTTAGGTTATCCCTAGTGGCAACAGCACATCCACAACCTTAGAACTTTCTGTCACTGTCCCAGTTAAACGGAGGCATGAACCCACTATCTAGCATAAATACTCTCTCTTGGAGTTACAAGCATCTACTTGGCCAAAGCATCTACGAGTAACGGAAAGCATGCAAGATCTTAAATAACATATAAGATAGATTGATAATCAACTTGACATAGTATTCAATATTCATCGGATCCCAGCAAACACAACATGTAGCATTACAATAATATGATCTTGATCATGTAGGGCAGCTCACAAGATCTAAACATGATGGCACAAAGTGGAGAGACAACCATCTAGCTACTGCTATGGACCCGTAGTCCAAGGATGAACTACTCACGCATCACTCCGGAGGCAGGCATGGCGATGTAGAAGCCTCCGGTGACGATTCCCCTCTCCGGCAGGGTGCCGGGAAGAGGTTCTGAACCCTCCCGAGCTAGGGTTGACGCGGCGGCGTCTCTGGAACTTTTCGTGGATATTTGCTCAGGTACTTAGGGTTTTCGCGTCGGGGGGAATAAGTAGGCGAAAGGGCGGCGGCTGGAGACCCCCGAGGGGCCCACACCACCCTAGGGCGCGGCAGAGGGGGGCCCGCGCCCTAGGTGCGTGTGGCCTCCTGGGCTCCTCTGTTGCTCCTTGGTCCGTCAGGTGTTCTGGAAAAATAGGGACCCCCGTGTAGTTTCGTCCAATTCCGAGAATATTTCCAGACTAGCTTTTCTGGAATACAAAAACAGCAGAAAACAGGAACTGGCACTTCGGCATCTTGTTAATAGGTTAGTCCCAAAAAATGTATAAAAGTGATATAAAGTAGATGCAAAACATGTAGCAATTGGTATAAAACAAGCATGGAACATCAAAAATTATAGATACGTTTGAGACGTATCAGCATCCCCAAGCTTAGTTCCTACTCGTCCTCGAGTAGGTAAACGATAAAAACAAAATAATTTTTGAGGTGACATGCTACATCATAATCTTGATCATATAATATTGCAAGGCACATGTAAATGAATGAAGTGATCCAAGTCAATGGTCTATAATTTGCTACCAAATAGATAATGAGTAAACAATGAATCACACAAGCTAAACGTTTTCATGAATAGTACTTTCGAGACAAGCATCAAACAGTTTTGCATAAGTGTTAACTCATAAAGCAATAGTTTCTAATAAAAGGTATTTAATCAACACAAAGGAAGAATTTAGTTTCAGCATTTGCTTCAACTTTCAACATATTTATCTCATGGATATTGTCAACACAAAGTAGTATAACAAGTCCAATACATTGCATATAACGCATGTTGTAACAAAGTTGACACTAGTGTTTGCTTGTGGAAGACAGAAAGAATAGGAAAACTGACTCAACATAAAAGTAAAAGAAAGGCCCTTCGCAGAGGGAAGCAGGGATTAAATCATGTGCTAGAGCTTTTAGGTTTTTGAAAGCATATAGAGATTGCATAAAATATTTGATACTCCTCCCAACCTTGCTAACACAAGCCATGGCTAACCGAATCCTCGGGTGCCTTCCATCAATCACATACCATGGAGGAGTATCTATTTTTGAGAGGTGTTTGTTAATTGTCAACGAATGGTAGCGGGTGAGAACAGTATTCTACCTGTCAAACGGACTTTTAAGAGCGGCTCCCATGAAGGACGTTATTTCTACCAGCAAGGCAGATCATCCCTCTTTCTCTTTGGTTTACACACATTCAGGTATTTCACTGTTTGTCATTGCTTACTGATGAATCAGGGCAAAAGTGTGAAGAGAATTAATTGGTTAAAGTTGTAATTAATTGGGACTGGGCACCCCGTTGCCAGCTCTTTTTGCAAGTTATTGGATAAGCGGATGTATATGCCACTAGTCCAGGTGTAAAAGTCCATTCGACAAATAGAATAAAGAATAACCACACTAATTCCTCATGAGCTAGTAAACATTGACACAAAAAGGGAATAATAACATTTTGAATAATTTAAAGGTAGCACATGAAAAATTTACTTGGAGTGGCAAGGAAATACCACATATAGGTAGTTATGGTGGACACAAATGGCATGGATTTTGGCTCAAGGATTTGGATGCACGAGAAGCATTCCCTCTCAGTACAGAGTTTAGGCTAGCAAGGTTATGTAAGCAAACAAGAATATCAACCCGTACACCAAGTTTTATATGACAAACATATTGCAAACGTTATAAGACTTCATACCGTCTTCCTTGTTAACCAAACCCTGTTATTAGAAAATATCTAGACCTTAGAGATACCACCGATGCAAACCAAATTTTCAACAAGCTTTACGGTAGTTCTTCACTAATAGGCTTAACTCATGTGATGCACAATTTAATCATGATCTACTTGTTAACTCAAAACAATTGACAAGCATCAAGTTATCCATTAGTGATCTACAAGATTAAGCAAGTTTTTCCTTATACCAATTACCACATGCAACATTTTCTGAACCAACCAAACACCAATCAATTTATTTCATCAACTCTCCAAACAAATATAAGTGAAGCAAGAGAGTACTTTCTACAAAAGAAAGCTAATAGCTCTGACAAGAGATACATGAAAACAAGAGCTAAAAGCTGAACAGCGCTAGATATGAATACTCAACAAATATAAGTGAAGAATAGGAGTATTCTCATGAAAAAGCGGAGCGTGTCTCTCTCCCAATCAAGAATGCTAGGGTCCAGTCAAGCTTTATTGAAAATAAAAGTGCAATACTGAAAATAAAAGCACACAGACGCTCCAAGAAAAGCACATATGATGTGAAAGAATTAAAATATAGTTTCACTAGAGATGACCTGATAATTTTGACGATGAAGAAGGGGATGCCTTGGGCATCCCCAAGCTTAGACGCTTGAGTCTTCTTGAAATATGCTGGGGAGATCCATGGGAGCCTCCCCAAGCTTAAGCTCTTCACTCTTCTTGATCCTATTATATCATCCTTCTCTCTTGACCCTTGAAAACTTCCGTCACACCAAACTCAAAGTAGATCTCATTAGAGGGTTAGTGCATAATCAAAAATTCACATGTTCTATAAGACGCAATATGATTTGTTACTTTAAACATTAGCTACAGCCACTGATGTTATGTGAAGCTCTTCCACCCAAAAAAGAATTTCACTCAACACTAGTAAAAGAGAGAA
Source organism: Poa pratensis (assembly GCA_947311845.1). Lineage (NCBI taxonomy): Eukaryota > Viridiplantae > Streptophyta > Magnoliopsida > Poales > Poaceae > Poa > Poa pratensis. The sequence continues at coordinate 97,121,218 of CAMZMU010000117.1, read as the reverse complement.
TGCAAAATAAAAAGGCATAATCTGTCTAAAACAGAACAGTCCGCAAAGACGAATTTTTTCGAGGCACTTACGACGCTCAGATCGAAAACTCTGAACTAATGAAAGATTCAGACATTCATAAAGATTACGCACAAAAATTTCAGATTTAATTAACAATCTGGTGATTTTAGGAATTTCGTACAGTGAACAGCAAAAATCTGTTTCTGCGCAGCAATCAAAATTAAGCATCATCTTAACATTAGAGGCTACTCTTGGCACAACAATGCGAGAAAATAAAGATACAAAGGAGTTGCTACAGAAGTAAACACTCCTTGACTCAATAAAAGAAAAATTGCAGAAAAAAATAATGGGTTGCCTCCCATAAGCGCTTTTCTTTAACGCCTTTTAGCTAGGCACAAAGCATGCATCAAGTATTACCAAGTGAAGAAGCATCAACATTGTAATTTGTTCGAACAATAGAATCATAAGGTGGCTTAATCTTCTTCCTAGGAAAGTGTTCCATACCTTTCTTGAGAGGAAATTGATATTTTATATTCCCTTCTTTCATATCAATAATAGCACCTACAGTCTAAGAAAAGGTCTTCCCAGCACAATAGGGCATGATGGATTGCATCAATATCCAAGACAATAAAATCAACGGGGACATAATTGTTGTTAACCATGATAAGAACATCATCAATTCTTCCCAAAGGTTTTTTAATAGTAGAATCACAAGGTGAACATCCAAGTAACAATTTTCCAAAGGTGCTAAATCAAGCATATCATATAATCTTTTAGGCATAACAGAAATACTAGCACCAAGGTCACACAAAGCATTGCAATCAAAGTCATTCAATTTCATTTAATGATGGGCTCCCAACCATCTTCTAACTTCCTAGGGATAGAAGCTTCATGTTTTAATTTCTCTTCCCTAACTTGCATGAGAGCATTAGTAATATGTTTAGTAAAAGCCATGTTTATAGCACTAGCATTAGGACTTCTAGCTAGCTTTTGCAAGAACTTAATTACTTCAGAAATATTGCAACCATCAAAATCAAAGTCATTATTATCAAAAGTAATGGAGTTATTATCTTCCTTATTGCTAGAAATTTCAGCATCTTTATCAAGGACAGTTTCAGAGTTATCAGGCAATTTAGGACATTTTGCAATAGAAGTGGAAACATTACCAACACCAATTATCTTGCCATTAATGGTAGGAGGTTTGTTAACACTTGAGTTTGAAGCATTTTCAGAAGTAGTAATAGTATAAACTCTAGCAATATTATTCTTTCTAGCAATTTCATCCTCTCTTTCCCATCTAGCATGCAATTCAGCTAACATCCTCACATTGTTATCAATTTTAACTTGTATAGCATTGAGAGTTTTGCTCTCTTTAACATCATGAGGCATGTTCTTTAGTTTCAACAAGTCAACATCAAGAGCAAGACTATCAACTTTAGAGGAAAGCACATCAATTTTCCCAAATTTCTCCTCAACAGTTTTATTGAAAGCAGTTTGTGTACTAATAAATCCTTAAGCATAACTTCAAGATCGGAGGGTACACTCTTATTATTGTTATAGGAGTTACTATAGGAATTTCCATAACCATTGCCACTATTAGAAGGATAGGGCCTATAATTGCTATTACCAAAATTATTCCTATAAGCATTGTTGTTGAAGTTATTATTTTTAATGAAGTTCACATCAACATGCTCTTCTTGAGCAACCAAAGAAGCTAAAGGAACATTATTTGGATCAACATGTGTTTGACCATTTGCAAGCATAGACATAATAGTATCAATTTTGGCACTCAAGGAAGAGGTTTCCTCAACAGAATTTACCTTCTTACCTGTTGGAGCTCTCTCGGTGTGCCACTCAGAATAATTAATCATCATATCATCTAGAAGCTTTGTTGCAGCACCCAAAGTGATGGACATAAAGGTACCTCCAGCGGCCGAATCCAATAAATTCCTTGAAGAAAAATTTAATCCTGCATAGAAGGTTTGGATGATCATCCAAGTAGTCAGTCCATGAGTGGGACAATTTTTAACCAATGATTTCCACTACACCACGACACCACATTGCCTACCGACGTGGGTCGGGAATAGTCACTATCGACGACTAAATGTTGGTCGGTAAAACTTCTATCAGACAGTCGGTCGATAAAACATAAAAATAACAACCGACTGTCGGTCGGGAATGCGAAAAGATGTAGCGTCAAGCTGTCGGTCGGGAATACGGCCATACCCATCGAACTATCGGTCGGCAAACAATGCCGACCAACAGCTTGTTGCTAACTGGGCTCGCAATGCGCGCGGCTGAAACTTAAAGCGGCAAAATTGAGCCCAAGCCCGCGAACTGAGACGAAAAATTCCACCAAACCCAGATGGTATATATACCGCAGCTAACCCTAAGCGTCTATCCTCTATCCCTCTTCTTCTCTCTCTCAGCGGCGGCGGCGGCGGCCGCCGCTCGACCCCTCTCCTCCGATCCTCCCAATCCAGCACTCCGCTTGCTCCGCTACCTTCGTCGGCCGGCCTCGCTGCGTGCACTATTCCAGCAATTAACCACATCGACAGCGAGCTCTTGGACGGATCTGGCGCGGCGATGATATGGCCAAGCCGAACTCCTTCGACGCAGGCTCTCCGACCCGTCCTCGCCGACTACACCGGCGCGGCGGCAGCCCGAATGTGACCAGGCGCGGTGGTCGGCCGTACTCGGCAGGGGACATGCCATGGAGCAGCAGGCGCAGCTACCCGACGGTTCAACCCCTCCCTCTCTAGCTTCCATCTAATTGTTATGTATGTACTCGATAGCACCAGAAGCAACGATTTTCTAACATTTAGAACCACCAACTACCTGTATTTGTTTTTTAATTGTCCATCACTTTCTCTGAAGAAATTAGTTGCTACCATCTAGGGTCGAATACACGTAACTGACTAGAATATTATGTTTTGGACTGTGCATGTGTAGTGCTTGAGCGCATCACTGATACATGGATCTACCATGTGATTAATTGTGTGTAACCTAAAATAAAAATGATGGCGCCTTATTTTGATTTTTAACTTGGAGTGCAGCTAAGTGTTCTCCCTGGAAGTTTGCGTTTGTATTTTCATTTTTGTTTTTGAATTGCAATGATGTGAGTGTGTTTGCTTAACTAACAGTGTCCGTTCTATCTCTGGACGTTAATATTGCCTCATAGCTCTCCTGCTTTCTCCAAGCCTATTGCATATTCTTCAATGCATAGATGCTCTTGATTTTTACTCTTTTAGCAAAAGTTAAAGTATGACCGGTACTCTAGCCTGTTCTGATAAACTAGTCAGATGATTTGCTGCCGTGTTTGGTTTTCATAATCTGATCTCCAGTTATCATAATTTTGTCTGCAGGAGGTTTACCTAAGGCAATCCTTCACAGCTCAAGTACATAATGCCTAAGGTCATTGCATCAACAAGATCCTATTGTCAATCTTACGATCAGCAAGGTATAACACTTGTCTCCACTTTATGAAAAACTAGAGATATACACTATGATTTGATTCATGTTTGAACTAGTGTTATATGCCAAATGTCTGAGTCCCGTCCTCAAAAAATCTAGTAACTGTAAGCTACTTATAAAATCTACAAACCTGTGTACTTAATTTAGCAAAAGGAAAAGTATGTGGTTAAGTTGGTCAACAGCTAGGGCTAGTATATGTTAGACTGAGCTTTTGTCAGGTTTATAACTAGAGATAGGCTTCAGGTTGATTCACTTAAAGCTATATCCATACTTGACCGTTACTTGCTTCTCTTGAAAAGTTTAGGTGTTCGGCTAAACCGTCTTGCAATTGTGTTTGTCTTGTAACAGAAACTTCAAAGTTGCTATCTGTTCGTCTTGTGCAGACACTAGCATGGTAGCATGGACTTTCTTTCTCTGCTCACAGTGGCACAGAACCAAGGTATCCGTCCTATTAATTCTCATCTCAACAGCACAGCCTTGCTGCCATTTTTCCCCAATGAACACAATCCTACAGTCGAGCTTTTGGATTGAGCCCTAGCATGTAGTATAGATTATACAAAAAATCTTATACGAACAAATGTGGGTATCAGGTGTTCAGTTCAGTATGTCCGAATTTAACCAGACCAGTGACCATGAATACTTGTTTTTTTGGAAAACTACGAAAAGAAACTCTGTAAGCAAAAGTGTCTGCAATGTTATAAATCTTACAAATCTGCCAAGTTAACTAATTATATTTTGTATAGCAAGCCTCACCTTTAGAGTTTTGATTCCTTACGGTTTTGTGTTCCTTGGTCAAGTAAGTTGTTTAACTGATTTTGCTGCTCCAGAATTGTATTTTCATGCTGAAAAAATATATTAATATCTAGACCTGTCATGACTGTCAATGGGGCGTCGAATCTGAGTTTGTCTTGCAGTGTTGCTAAATTGTGTCCTCTGAAGTTTTCCTGTATAACAAGAACAAATTGGTTCGGCCACCCTGCGGTTTTAATTTTTCATCTGCTATGTATATATAAGAGAGTTCAAATTTGTACAGAAAATTTTGCCATTCTGTACAACTTCCACTTCGCTTTACATGAGAGTTCAAATTTGTATAGTGCAACTGTTTATGAATGTATGAATCTAATGGACATATGCTTACCATTTGTAGGAAAGGCATGGAAGACAACGAGGAACTGTGAAGACGACGTTTTGTGTTGACAGGGTATTTTGTGTGATGGACGGAACTATGAATCTTAGAGCTATCATTTTGTATAGCTGTCTGGTGTCTTTGTAAACTGAATACTTTTTTGTAATGGAGCATGCTATAAATCATTGGACATGCATCGTGTAAAACCTATCTCGTGTCTTGGTCACAGGTTTGACAACATGAGCTAATTGATACTATGTTTGATGTCATTGTCGTCAAATATGCTTCTTGGTTGATATTATATTGGTAAGGCAAATGGCAGAACAGCTGTTTCTGATGGTTATTAATCGGTAAAACAATAGACTGTCGAACGGCTAGTTAGCAAAGGCTCACACCACAAATGACTGTTGGCAGGCCCAATGGAAAGTTGGTCGGCAATGGGAACACCATCTGATAGTCCGTCGGTACAAAATGTCCGTCGGAAAAGAAATGTCGGTCGCTAAAGGAAACGTCGGTCGGGAAAGAAATCATGTCGCCGTCAGACAGTTGGTCGGGAAAATTTTGTCGGTCGGGAAAGACAATTGCCGACTGGACTTACGGTGACCGACAAGGTCGGTCGGCAATACCGATCCCCGACCGACTTTCTGTCGGCGAAAGCCGTTTTCCCTACCGATTTTAGGGTAGGGAATGTGGTGTCGTGGTGTAGTGTTCATTCTCTCCCATGTTTGAGCAACATGTTCATTATCAAATTGCTTAAAATTCATTATGCTAGTTCTCAAAGAAATAATCTTAGCAGGAGGATAATATTTTCCAATAAAAGCATCTTTGCATTTAGTCCATGAATCAATACTATTTCTAGGCAAAGATAGCAACCATTCTTTAGCACGTCCTCTCAAGGAGAAAGGAAAAAGTTTCAGTTTAATAATATCACCATCTACTTCCTTGAGCATTTGCATTTCACAAAGTTCAACAAAGTTATTAAGGTGAACAGCAGCATCATCAGTACTAACACCAGAAAATTGCTCTTTCATAACAAGATTTAAAAGTGCAGGTTTAATTTCATAAAATTCTGCTGAAACAGCAGGTGGAGGAATAGGTGTGCATATGAAATCAGTGTTGTTCGTGCTAGTCAAATCACACAACTTAGTGTTCTCAGGAGTACTCATTTTAGCAGAATTAAAAACAGGACAGAAAATAACTTGAAAGTAAACTAGATGCAAGTAACTAATTTTTTTGTGTTTTTGATAATTGAAAGCAAACAAGATAAAATAAAATAAACTAAGCAAGACAAAAACAAAGTAAAGAGATTGGAAGCATGAAACTCCCCTTGCAGAAGACTGATGTCTCCCCGGCAATGGCGCCAGAAAATATGCTTGATGGCGTGAATCACACGCTCGTTGAGAGACCCCAAGAGGAAGGTATGATGCAGTTCAGCAGCAAGTTTTCCCTCAGAAAGAAACCAAGGTTATCGAACCAGTAGGAGCAGCAACTCTTCAGAAGGTTGTTGGTGGCTCGCACGGCGCAATACGATCACCAACGTGGAATCTGCAGACAACACAATCAAACTATTTTGCCCCAACGAAACAGTGAGGTTGTCAATCTCACCGGCTTGCTGAAAACAAAGGATTAAACGTATGGTGTGGAAAATGAGTATTAAATTGCAGAGAATGAAAAAGGAACAGTTTGCAGTTTGTGGTTGTTTAATCAGTGTAAAAGAATGGACCGGCGTCCACAGTTCACTAGTGGTGTCTCTCCATAAAAGATAACTAACATGTTGGGTGAACAAATTACAGTTCGGCAATTGACAAATAGTGAGCGCATGACAATGCATATACATGACATGATGACTACTATGATATTTAATTGGACATTACGACAAGATACATAGACCGTTATCCAACAACATCTATGACTAATAATCCACCGCCGGGTTGTCATCCGAGTCCCCCGTTGGTATTAAGTTGCAAGCAACGGATAATCGCATTAAGTAAAGCGCGTAATGTAAACAAACACATATGCCCGTGGACATAGCATCGTTAGGTTACCCCTAGTGGTAACAGCACATCCACAACCTTAGAACTTTCTGTCACTGTCCCAGATTAAATGGAGGCATGAACCCACTATCTAGCATAAATACTCTCTCTTGGAGTTACAAGCATCTACTTGGCCAAAGCATCTACGAGTAACGGAAAGCATGCAAGATCTTAAATAACATATAAGATAGATTGATAATCAACTTGACATAGTATTCAATATTCATCGGATCCCAACAAACACAACATGTAGCATTACAATAATATGATCTTGATCATGTAGGGCAGCTCACAAGATCTAAACATGATGGCACAAATAGGAGAGACAACCATCTAGCTACTGCTATGGACCCGTAGTCCAAGAATGAACTACTCACGCATCACTCCGGAGGCAGGCATGGCGATGTAGAAGCCTCCGGTGACGATTCCCCTCTCCGGCAGGGTGCCGGGAAGAGGTTCTGGACCTCCCGAGCTAGGATTGACGGCGGCGGCGTCTCTGAAACTTTTCGTGGATATTTTCTCAGGCTCTTAGGATTTTCGCGTCGAGGGGAATAAGTAGGCGAAAGGGCGGCGGCTGGAGACCCCGAGGGGCCCACACCACCCTAGGGCGCGGCAGAGGTGGGGTCCACGCCCTAGGTGCGTGTGGCCACCTCCTGGCTCTCCTCTGTTGCTCCTTCGGTCCGTCAGGTGAGTTCTGGTAAAATAGGGACCCCCGTGAAGTTTCGTCCAATTCCGAGAATATTTCCAGACTAGCTTTTCTGGAATACAAAAACAGCAGAAAACAGGAACTGGCACTTCGGCATCTTGTTTTAATAGGTTAGTCCCAAAAAATGTATAAAAGTGATATAGAGTAGATGCAAAACATGTAGCAATTGGTATAAAACAACATGGAACATCAAAAATTATAGATACGTTTGAGACGTATCAATACGCCACAAATGCGTCCCAGTGTTCTTGTATCTTCTCTAGTGCTCCAGTGAATTCTGGAGTTTCTTTTTTCTTCTGATATGTACTCCATAAATTTTTCTTCCAGGTCTGGAATTGTGTGGCCATTTTCTTAAGAGCCCACTCCTTGACTTTCAACTTCATGTCATCTGTGAGACCTGGCGGTAGGTTGAAATGTGACAAGAGCGTCTCCCAAAGCAAATCTTTGGATCTTTGGTCGACATAACTAGCTCCATCATCGTCTACCTTCGCTTATTCCATTCTCGAATGGTGATCGGGATGATGTCCCTAACAATAACTCCGCATTGATTTACAAATTTACGTGCGTTCTCTCCACACGGTTCGCCATCTTCAGCAACTTCATCGATCGATAATCTTGCACCATCGCCCAACTTTTTGGTCGTGCCTCGTTTCCTTGTACCAGATTGGCTCGATCCGGAGGGCTAAAAGAAAAATGATTCGTTAATAAGTGCAATACAAATCAATTAATGCATCTAGCTAGTGATCAACAGAGGCTTAATATACCTTGCCGGAATTTGTTATGGGCCCTTCGTCTGTTTGTTCTAGCTCAACTCCCTCACCAGAGTCATTCAAAAATTGTGAGTTGTAATCTTCTCCACCGGCATCTTCTCCACCTTCTCCACCGGCATATATCATCTTCAACATTGCCTCTTCACCGTCGTCTCTGCCGCGGGCGTCCATAGCTTAACTACAAACCGAAAATGTATAAGTCAAAAAAGTGCAAATTTTCAAAAATCAACATTGCCTATAACATAACATTTGCAATTTTCAACATGTTCTAGTAAATATGTTAAAAATGGCTAACAAATTACTTCTAACAAATTTTTTCTAACAATTGTTTTCTAATTTAGACCACAAGTAAATCGAGACCTACGGTAAATCAACGTCGATATCTAGCATTTGTGAAATACAATTAAATCATAGTAAAAATAAATCTAGCATTTGTATACAAATAAATCTAGCATGTGTATACAAACTAACTTAGGCATTAGAAGCAACTAACTTAGGCATGCATTAGAAACTAACCTAACACTAACAACTAACCTAGAATTAGAAGCAACCAAGAACAAAACAAAAATATCAAAAAAATCATTTATGTTATTGATTTTATGTTCTAGGTTAGGAGCAACTAACACTAACAACTAACCTAGAATTAGAAACTAACCTAACACTAACAACTAAACTAGAATTAGAAGCAACTAACTTAGGCATTAGAACCAACACTAACAAAACCTAGAACTAACCTAGAATTAGAAGCAACCAAGCAACTAACCTAGAATTAGAAACACTAACAACTAACCTAGAAATAACTAATTCAACCGTACCATACCTCGGGCGGCAGACGGGTGGCGATGACCTGGGCGCGCGGCAGACGGGCGGCGGCGACCTCTCGGCGCGCGGCAGACGACGGGCGGCTCGACCTCGGGCGCGACGCTAGCTGCGGCTTAGCTCGACCTCGGGCGGTGGCGCTGCGGTAGACGGTGCTGCGACAGACCTCGGGCGGCGGCGCTGCGGCGTGTGCGAGGTTCGATTGTGTGAAGACGATGGCCGGGGATGCGGCCGCTTGATCTAAGTAACTGAAATAAGCCTTTAGTCCCGGTTGGCACCACGAACCGGGACAAAGGGTCTTTTTGGGCCGGCCGCGAAAATTCGTGCGCGAAGCCCAGCTTTAGTCCTGGTTGGAAATGCCAACCGGGACTAAATGGGCTTTTCGAATTGTTTTGTTTTTTGCTCTAGTTCCTTTTTCTTTTTTCTTTTATATCTATTTGATTTACATGTTTAATTGCCTATATTTGTAAAAAATATATCTTTATTTGTAAAAGTCATATCTATATTTGATTTAATTGTTTATTTGTAAAAATCAATTATCTTTCGTTCCTTTTCGAATTGTTTTGTTTTTTTTGCGCTAGTTCCTTTTTCTTTTTTCTTTTTTCTTTTATATCTATTTGATTTACATGTTTAATTGTCTATATTTGTAAAACTCATATATATATTTGATTTACATGTTTAATTGTCTATATTTGTTCTCGTTCCTTTTTGAAAACATCCTCAACAAAATTTAGAAAATCCAATATTTTTGAGTGATTCTTATTGTACTTGGATGCAAATGGAGTCATCTGTCTCATAGAACCAGAACCAAAAAGGTTGCATAAAAGGTTTAATACATTATTACACATCACCAACATCCGTATCTAGTGTTGGGGTATAAAACTTTTTTTCTTCGCGTATGTCGACCCTTTCTTATGATTGCGCCGTAACCATGGACAATCTTCATCATTTAACAGGAGGGTTGGGTCAGTGTTCACTCTGAAGGGCGGAATTTCATCAAAATTATTTTAATCTTCTGACATGTCTGTCTTGTCCTCCACTCCCACGATGTTTCTTTTCCTGAAAGAACTATGTGGTGCTTTGACTCATCGTATAATGTATTAGCTTGCTTATCTTTTTTTTCGGTTTGGTAGACATATCCTTCACATAGAAAACCTGAGCCACATCATTGGTTAGGACGAATGGTTCGTCTCTGTACCCAAGATTGTTGAGATCCACTGTTGTCATTCCGTACTGCTGATCTACCTTTACCCCGCCTGTCAGCTTGACCCATTTGCACCGAAACAAAGGGACCTTAAAAAAAGATCCATAGCCAAGTTCCCATATCTCCTCTATGTAACCATAATATGTGTCCTTTTGCCCATTGTTTTTTGTTGCATCAAAGCGGACACCACTGTTTTGGTTGGTGCTCTTTTTATCTTGGGCAGCCGTGTAAAATGTATTCCCATTTATCTCGTACCCTTGGAAAGTCAATATAGTCGAAGATGGTGACTTGGCCAACAAGTACAGTTGTTCTCCAACAGTGGTGTTATTAATGAGATATGTTTGCAACCACCCGCCGTAAGTCTCCATGTGTTTTCCTTTAATCCAGGAGTCAGACTGCTCTGGGTTTTCGAAGCGTACAATATTCATGTGCTCCTCGATATACGGAGCCACCAAGGTGGAATTTTGTAGAACTATGTAGTGTGCTTGAGTGAAAGAATGCCCGTCCATACTTATTATTGCATTCTTTCCTAGCGTGCCTTTTCCACGCAGTCTTCCCTCATGCCGCGATTGAGGAACACCGATCGGCTTAAGGTCAGGAATAAAGTCAACACAAAACTCAATGACCTCCTCTGTTCCATAGCCCTTGGAGATGCTTCCTTCTAGCCTAGCACGGTTATGAACATATTTCTTTAAGACTCCCATGAACCTCTCAAAGGGGAACATATTGTGTAGAAATATAGGACCGAGAATGAAAATCTCTTCGACTAGGTGAACTATGAGGTGCGTCATAATATTGAAGAAGGATGGTGGGAACACCAACTTGAAGCTGACAAGACATTGTACCACATCCTTCTGTAAACTTTGTAGAGTTTCTGGATCGATTACCTTCTGAAAAATTGCATTGAGGAATGCACATAGCTTTACAATGGGTACTCGAACATTTTCCGGTAGAAGCCCCCTCAATGCAACCGGAAGTAATTGTGTCATAATCACGTGGCAGTCATGAGACTTTTGGTTTTGGAACTTTTTCTCTGCCATATTTATTATTCCCTTTATATTCAACGAGAAGCCAGATGGGACCTTGATACTGCTCAGGACTTCAAAAAAGATTTCCTTCTCTTCTTTGGAAAGAGCGTAGCTGGCAGGACCTTGATACTTCTCTAGATGCAGGTTGTCTCGTTCGTTCATACGTTGCTGGTCCAGCCGTGCTTCCGGTGTATCTTTCGTCTTCCCATACACGCCCAAGAAGCCTAGCAGGTTCACGCAAAGATTCTTCGTCACGTGCATCATGTCGATTGCAGAGCGGACCTCTAAGATTTTCCAATAGGGTAGCTCCCAAAATATAGATTTCTTCTTCCACATGGGTGCGTGTCCGTCAGCATCATTCGGAACAGATTGTCCGCCAGGACCCTTTCCAAAGATTACTTTTAAATCCTTGACCATACCATATATATCATCACCAGTAGGGCGGGTAGGCTTCATCCGGTGATCTGGCTCACCTTTGAAATGCTTGCCTTTATTTCTTAAGGGATGCCTGTTTGGAAGAAATCGACGATGCCCCAGGTACACATTCTTCTTACATTTATCCAAATATATACTTTCAGTCTCACCTAAACAGTGCGTGCATGCATTGTATCCCTTGTTTGTCTGTCCTGAAAGGTTACTAAGAGCAGGCCAATCATTGATGGTTACAAACAACAACGCTCGTAGGTCAAATTCCTTTTGTTCGTGCTCATCCCACACATGTACACCTTCTTGATGCCACAGCTGTAAAAGTTCTTCAACTAATGGCCTCAGGTACACATCAATGCCATTGTCGGGTTGCTTCGGGCCTTGGATGAGCACTGGCATCATAATGAACTTCCGCTTCATGCACAAGCAAGGAGGGAGGTTATAGATACATATATTCACAGGCTAGGTGCTATGACTGCAGCTCTCCTCCCCAAAAGGATTCATGCCATCTGTGCTTAGACCAAACCATAAGTTCCTTGCGTCACCTGCAAAGTCCAGGAACTCTCTCTCGACTTTTCTTCACTGCGACCCATCAGCGGGGTGTCTCAACATCACGTCTTTCTTACGGTCTTCTTTTTGCGATCACTACAACTTGGCATGCTCTTTGTTTTGGAATAAACGTTTCAACCGTGGTATTATAGGAGCATGCCACATCACTTTGGCAGGAACCCTCTTCCTGGGGCGCTCACCCTCAACATCACCAGGGTCATCTCGCCTGATCTTATACCGCAATGCACCGCATACCGGGCATGCATTCAAATTCTCGTACTCCTCACCGCGGTAGAGGATGCAGTCATTACTGCATGCATGTATCTTCTGCACCTCTAATCTTAGAGGGCAAACAACCTTCTTTGCTTCGTACGTACTGGGGGCAATTCGTTATCCTTTGGAAGCATCTTCTTTAATATTTTCAGCAACTTTTCAAATCTCTTGTCAGATACACCATTCTCTGCCTTCCATTGCAGCAATTCTAGTGTGGTACCCAGCTTTTTCTGGCCATCTTCGCAATTTGGGTACAACAATTTTTTGTGATCCTCTAACATGCGCTCCAACTTCAACCTCTCATTTTCACTTCCGCGGTTTATCTGTGCATCAAGAATGGCCCGACGAAGATCATTATCGGGCTCATCGACAATGGCCTCTTCTTCAGCTTCAACCCCCATTGTAGTACCACCGTGTTCAGGGAACATAGGATAGTTCTCATCATCCTCTTCTTCTTCATTGTCTTCCATTATAGCCCCTCTTTCTCCGTGCTTGGTCCAACAATTATAGCCGGACATAAACCGGACGAAACAGGTGGACGTGAAGGGTTCTTGAGGAAGAGTAATCCTTCGTATTCTTACAGACACTACATGGACAACACATAAAACCATTCCGCTTGTTTTCCTCGGCCACACGGATAAAAGAATGCAAGCCATTAATGAACTCCAGAGAGCGTCGGTCAACGTACATCCATTGCCGGCTCATCTGCATTATATAAGTATATCAAAAACTATTACACAACATCATGAATAGAGAAGTGACCAAATTAATTAATACAAGTTCATCACATTAAAACCAAAGTAGAGTAGTGACCAAATATTATTATTGCGAAAATATATACATAAAGTTCATACATAGTTCTTATAAAACAACATAGTTCTCATACCACATACAACTATCTAAGGCATTTAAATGCAACAACAAATGCGATCAAAATCGCAACTAAGGTAACCATTGATCCAACAGCATAATGATTCCAAGCCTCTTTATTAATGACATATTTTCTAATCATTCTAATCTTCAAGCGCATTTCAACCATCTTGATCTTGTGATCATCGACGACATCGGCAAGATACAACTCCAATTTCATCTTCTCTTCTTCAATTCTTTTCAATTTTTCTTTCAAATCATCGTTTTCTTTTTCAACTAAATTTAACTTCTCGACAAGAGGGTCGGTTGGAATTTTCGGTTCACATACCTCCTAGATAAAAATATCTATGTCAAGTTGGTCGGCATAATTGTCATAAACACGAAATGAAACAAATAGTTATAAAAAATAATATACCACATCCGAATCATAAACCGGACAAGGGCCGACGGGGACGGATATCAAAACCAAGGCACTATATAACAAACAATCATATAAGTAAGAAAATTATACAAGTAACTATGCATCTAAATCATGCAAGTAAGATTTTTTTTAATAAAAAAGATAAGAACAAGAGGCTCACCAAGGTGGTGCTGGCGACGGGGCGGCGGGGGCGATCGACGGCGGTGAGGACGGGGACGGGACGGGACGGCACTAAAACCCACAAATCATAATTTAATTTGAGCTCAAATTGCATATAAAACAAATAAACTACCTAACTTAGTCATTTCATCAAACACCTAGCAAGCACTAGCAACATGAAATGAGCTAAACTAGCAATGAAATTAGCTAAACTAGCAATGACGGATGAAAAGATGAAGTTGCTAACCCTTGGATAGATGTGGTGCCGCCAATCTTGACAAATCATGGAAAAAAATGGAGATGAACTCGAGCTAAGAAGAGGAAACAAAGGGGGAATGGAGGCAGCTCGGAGCAGGAAAAATGGAGATGGCTCGGGCAGGAGGGTGATATGTAGGAGAAATACTTTAGTCCCGGTTGGTATCTCCAACCGGGACTAAAGGTCTACCAACCGGGACTAAATTCGCTCGCGCTGTGCCCCACCCTGCGGCTGCCTGCCGCAAACCCTTTAGTCCCTGTTGGTATCACCAACCGGGACTAAACCTACCTCCCGACCCGGGACTGGAGCCTTGCGGCGTCCTAGCCGTTGGAACCGGGACTAATGCTCACATTAGTCCCGGTTCCAAACATGGCCGGGACTAAAGCTCCGAACGGAATCCCTGTTTTCTACTAGTGTTGTTTTCCTCATAAATAAGGCCTTGTACAGTTTGTATGGTTTTTGGGCCCGGTTTCCCTTACAAACTGTGTCAATTCTATTCTGTCTATTCGAGCGGTGGATATCGACCACCTTAAGCTCAAAAAGAGTAAATTTTCTCCACAAGGGTGACTAGGTGTTAATATCAAACTCTCGGTGAAATGCTAGTTCTCTCTCATTTTCCTCTTCTTACAACCTACAAAATAAAGATGATTGGCCCGTGTCCCAACTATATCGTGGTGGTTTTCGTAGGGTTGTCACGGCAAATTTCATCAGCAGATGACTTTTCGAGGGTGAGGAACTAGGCGACTTAGGCATCTTCAAGTCTAGATCACGAGGCACGAGGAACGCGATTTTACCCAGGTTTGACCCCTCATGGTGGAGGTAAATACCTACCCCTACTAGATTGATATTGATTTGGGTGTTTCTGGTTATAAGGGTTCGATTCGATTAGTCGAATCGAGACTAGAACTAGAACTAGAACTTGATGACCTGAGAGCTTATCGTTCTAAGCCCTGGAGCCGGCCTTGTATACACGGGTGGCTCGCAGGGTTACAAGGAAGTTCCCATTTGGAAGTTGGAGTTGGAGTCCTACTTGGAGTCTATCTAGCCTTCGCGCTTTCCAAGTTGAGTCTTCGCCTTGATCCTGGACTTCTCTTCTAGGTCGTCATGATCTTAAGTTGGCACAGTAATGTGTAAGTGATGTCTACTACACGCTTCTATTTTGTAGACTATGTTGGGCCTTCAAGCGCAGAGGTTTGTAGGACAGCAACAAATTCCTCGTAAGTGAATGACCCAA
Source organism: Poa pratensis (assembly GCA_947311845.1). Taxonomy (NCBI): domain Eukaryota; kingdom Viridiplantae; phylum Streptophyta; class Magnoliopsida; order Poales; family Poaceae; genus Poa; species Poa pratensis. Next base: position 97,105,870 of record CAMZMU010000117.1, on the reverse strand, counting down.
GGTTTATCGAACCACGTGAGACGTAGGTTGAATTTATCCTCTCTCGAACAACCCTGCAATAAGATACAAGAAGTCACTTGTGTCCCCAACACACCCAATTCACTTGGTAGCTGTATAGGTGCACTAGTTTGGCAAAGAGATGATCAAATGCAGGTAATATGGATGGTAAAATGTGGTATTTGTTATCTGAAATAAAAATGGTAGCAAGCTATCAAGTGAAAAAAGTGACTAAAAATGGTGTTTCAATGCTTGGAAACAAGACTTACGGATCATACTTTCACTAGTGACTACTCTCAACATTATTAACATAATTAAAAACATGATAAACACCTCCAAAAGCATGCACGGTAATTATTACTCTGAATTCACTCAGGGCCGGTCCTGAGATTTTGGGGGCCCGGGGCGAAACTAAAATTTTGGGCCCTAAGTATAATAAAGTAAACATAAATATGTTTTAGCGAAATAGACAACAAACAAGAGAAGAGAGACATAATTTTTTTCGTGGAAAAGCCTTACGGGGAAAACAAAACACTTTGTCAACCTGTTTTGAATAAACTAACCATTTTCGATCACATACCTCTATGTTCATCATTGTTTTAGAGTAATGGGCATACAAAAAATGTCTTGCCTTGGCATTTAAAGGAAAAGTAATATTATCTTCTCTAATAGGCCCCTTCTCAACTAATGTGTCACTTGCTTTGTTATCAAGACTAGCCTAATTTGTCGGGTCATAAACATTCACATGAACTGGTTCCTCATCAATACTAGCAGATATTTTAGAAGATGAATTAAATACGTGCTCATGGTCACTCACATTGTTATCATCCGCGTTAATGTCAACATTGTCTTCTGCATAGCATCTTCAAGATTAACATTACTTTATTCCCCTGCAAAAACTAGACCCAACTCGTCAGCATTTCCGGAAGTGCTCATGTTACTCTTCAAAAGTAGTGAGGAGATCCTCTATGAATCTATCAATTTTTGTTCCTCTTTTCTCCTTTTCCATTTTGTAGCAGCGGATGAAGACTTATTGCAATCAAAATTAGGGCATAAACCACCTATACAAGAAAACTAAAGAAGATCAAAATTAATCAATCCATGTACCTGGGTGCGGCGGCGCGGCGCTTGGACGATCGGAAATACGAAACCAATCGGTGAGGTGCGCAGCGTGCGCTCAGGCGCGGGTGCGGGCATGCGGCACCGCGACGGACGAGACCAGAGACGACCGAGACACGAGAGGCGACGAGATATCTCCTAGTTTTCGATCGATCGAACGAATCGAGACGTGTCCTTCCCGATCGTGAATTGACTAGGCCTATCGATCGCTTCCTTTTCTCTCACGGAAATGGAGCGGAGGCACAAAGGTCCAGTCGGCCCAATAACTATAGCTGGTAGCCACGGACTGGGCAATTTGCCTTTTATTTTTTTCTACATGCCATATACGGAGTACATACTAGTGTAGACTAGCAAAATGCCCGTGCGTTGCAACGGGCGGCAAACTTTAGTGGTCGACCAAATACGCTCGTACTCGTACCAATATGTAATGAATATAGAATTTTAAAGTTTGATAGCTATGTGGACCGCAAACCTTAAAATCAAAAAATTCTTTTGATATGTTTGCTTTTTAGAGTGCTCTTTATCGGCTCCTGAAATTTAGTTAAATTCTGAATATATGATAAATCTGCATGTTGATTGTACAAAATATTCTTCAGAACCCCACTATTTCAATCTGTGTTGAAAGTCTGGTATTTTCTAAGTGTTGATTCAGATGTTAGAGTCTTCTAAACATAACATGCCCAACCTTCTTCAAACTGTTGTTAACTTCATGTCAGCATGTAGCCTATGGCTGCCGAGGAGCAACACGGTCAGGGTTCAGTTCAGACAACCTAGTCTACCAGCCAGGACCGTATTTGTTCAAGCTGATCCATTTTTCCTTGGGTTTCACAGTGACGGGAATCGTTGGCTACTTGCTAGACTACTCAAGTTTGATCGTGGGGCACCGGCAATACCGAAGGAGGAGTTGCAGTAGCAGATCGTGGAATACAACGCTCGCACGGGGACAAGCCGGACAAAAATATACAGAGCAACAACTCTTTTTACCTTCATGGAGGCGCGGCTAGTTCAGATCTGCGTCGGCAAGGGACAGGTTATCGAGACGGCCGGAGCTCTGGGGTCGGGTCGGCGGCAGCAGACGGATTGAAGGTAGAGAGAAGGTGCTCGGCAGAGCTGCATCGGCAGAGTCTCATGTTATCGAGACGACCAGAGCTTTCGGGTCGGGTCAGCGGCAAGCCGGCAACAGACGGATTGAGGGCAGAGAGCAGGTGCCCGAGGGCTTGGGGCAGCGCCGTCGACAGCGCGCGGCATCCTCCAGACCAGATCGAGGCAGAATGAACGGTAGAGAGGGAGGTGAGCTCGTCCCCAACTCCCTCGACCTAGTCCACCAACGCAAGACAGGGAAGGAGAGAGAACGCCGCCAGGGCGACGGGCTAAGGCGCGCGAAGACGCTATCGTGCTGGGCGCCGCCAAGGCACATGAAGACGGCAAGGATATGCTCCTCGCCGGGGACGGCGCCTAGCGACAGGTTGGGCGGCGCTCCGCCTCCGCGCCATCAACGACCTACGCCGGCGAGTTCCTGCCTTCGGTCGCCCGCTCGACTCCCCTCGCTTCCTCTGCTCCTAACCATCGCCGGTGGAATCGTCCCGGAAATAGAATAGAATAACGGTCAAATCACTTGGCCGTGGCAGTCAAATCACTTGGCGGTGGCACACTACGTAATATTAGATGGTATGCAAGGATATAATTGGAACTTTGAAAAACGTACCAACCATCACCTGAAGGCATATATTATATAGTAGAGATATAATTGCTACGCCGGCGAGTTCCTGCCTTCGGTCGCCCGCTCGACTCCCCTCGCTTCCTCTGCTCCTAACCATCGCCGGTGGAATCGTCCCGGAAATAGAATAGAATAACGGTCAAATCACTTGGCCGTGGCAGTCAAATCACTTGGCGGTGGCACACTACGTAATATTAGATGGTATGCAAGGATATAATTGGAACTTTGAAAAACGTACCAACCATCACCTAAAGGCATATTATATAGTAGAGATATACATGCGGAGGCCCCAAAAAATTTTGGGCCCGGGCGGCCGCCCCTCCAGACCCCCCCAGGGCCGGCCCTGAATTCACTCTACTATGGATGAAAACAGGACGAGACTTGCGTAGGCCTATAAAAGCACATCTTAAAGTTCTTATTCCTCATCTATGGATAACCCCACCCTGTCACTATTGAGCATCCATCCAAAGATCGTACTAACAAGCACCACAAACATCTCTTAAATAGTGTCTTTCCAATATATCCGAATGGTAATCATATTGTCACACTCATACTATAAGAAAATTGTACTAAACACGAGCATCAAGAAACCTCATGATTCCATTATTCAATCCAACAAAGAAGAACAAACTCATGATAAATATCTCTATAATCTATTATCCATAGAGTCCCATTGTCACGACCCGGAAATTATACTAGATGACCATTACATAAAGAAAATACAGGGGGAACATCATATGGTTCAACTACATTAACAAAGCTCATGATCACAATAAAGATCACACCATGAGAGAGAGATAACCACATATAGCTACTAGTACAAGCCCCCAACCCCGAAGTGGGACTACTCCCGTATCGCCATCGCCATTAGGAGCAGCAAGTCAGGAACTTCTGGTCCCTGAACTAGTGTTTTGGGGTTGACGGCGGCTCTGTTTCGTATTTGGGCGTCGTTTTTAGGTCGAGGATGATTTATAGGCGAAAGAGTTGACCGAGGCGGTGCCCTAGGCATCCACGTGGCTGTGGGCCGCGGCCCCCTCCTGACCATGGGTGGGACTCGTAAGCCTGCCGTGGGGCTTCCCTTGAGTTGTTCTTCTGGCTCCGGGAGTTTTTCCGAAAGTTTGAATTTCCGTAATTGTTTCAGATTTTTCCATGCACTTTCATTTTTTTGACCTTTTCTGTAATGACAAACAAAATAAGCAGAAACTGGCACTGGGCACTGGATCAATAGGTTAGTCCAATAAAAGCTATAAAACCGTAGTAAAACATGTAGAAATGAGATGAAAGTAGCATGGAAAAATAAAAAATTATAGATACGTTTTGGACGTATCAGTAAGCCTATGAAGTGGTGCAGCCATAAGCCTATCATGAGCTACCTTGGTCTTGTGGGACATCCTTCTTCGTGGGCCTACCCGTTGGGTATCCCTCGATAGTGGTTGTCAAGCAACATGGTGTGTGAGATGCAAATAAAATAAAGTAAAAAATGCAACGTTGCCAGAAAAGTCTGGTTTTCGTGTATTTTAATATCCAAACTATAAATGCAAGGAAGTAAATATTTTGTATTTTTGGAATAAATTATTGTATAAAATACAGGTGCAGGCAAAGAAAGTAAAAGATGTCTTAAAAGTGGTCCGGGGTTCATGGGTTCAATTTACGTCTCTGCCATAAACATGGTGGCACAAATATGGCTCTTCTAGATAAGACGGACGATGAAACATGATGAAGTGTTTGATTCACATTTATATGGCCAAAGCTAGCTAAACTAGAGATGATTAAACACATCTCTCTAATACTCCCTAGTAAGAGAAAACGCCCCATACTAGAATTAATTGGTTTCACAGAGCATTGCCTTACGTATTATGATATAAAGTTGAATGACTCATGCACGACTCGAGCAAACAAGACTATAATTGTTATCACTAGATAGACCACATCTCTTCCCATTGTCCCTAGAGAGGTAAACAACAAAGTAAAAAACATGTAGCTCACAAATTTCCTCTCACAATCCAATTACAACTACAAGTTTACTCTATCTAACACACATGTCCCCCTCTCGTGTCCTAGCGTACTAGTTTGATCAGAACTTTCACACATGACCGGGGTAATAACATGCATGTACAAATACATCAACCACAACTAAACATTGCATATCTTATATAACAAATAATTCAAGATCCACTATCAGGAATTACATATGTGACCATAATCATGTACGGCAGCTCTTATGGTTCTAAAACATGATAGTATATCAAGAGAGATAAGTCAAGACTGCCACAACCCCATAGTCCGGGGGTGTACTACTCTCTCTTCATCATGGAGATGATGTTGGAGTAGTCGACGGAGCAACTAGGGTGTGGCTCCGGCAGTGTCTCCCCCTCCAATCTTCAACAAGGCAAAACTTGTTTTTCTGTTATGGTGTTTCAATGATGGTGCCGCTTCCTCAATAAGTCACGAAGACCTAGGAATATATAGATGGTTTTAGGTCAAAACAAAGGCGTCGGCAAAAGAATGGACGACAACGGAGCCACGACGCTTCTGGATTATCGTATGGCGCACCTGGGGGTATGGCCACGCCATGTAGTCGAGTTGGGCCTTCCCTCGGCATTTTGGCCCTCCTTCTGGCATAGTCCTCTTTTTGATAGAAACTTACATGGTGAAGATCCGAGATCCTTTTGAGTTCGACACGGTTCCTGAAAAATAAAATACAAAAAAAGGTTTTCGACTTCCTGAGTTAAATACCAAACACAAAGTTCATGGGAAATCCTCTAAATCAATAAAATAAATCGTGGACACTCCAATGATAATGCAAATATATGAGATTTTGACCTAATTAAACTACAAAGTTCATAGATATGTTTCCGACGTACCACCATGTCACCTAATAGGACTCTTTGCGCAAGTTTATTTTTTTATTTTTTTATTATTTTCAAAATATGGTCAAAATTACACGCTCGACCATTCTTAGAAAGCTAGGGTCGAATATTTGAACTTTGTTCGTGTCTACTGCATGGAATTATTAGGGTACCTTATAATTATTTTTGGGAGAATTTATGACAAAACTATCACGTACTTGTAATCCAAATTTGAGTTGCTTTAGTAAAATTGACCGAAAGTTGAAAAATCGTATCTAGGAAGCGAAACAATTGTCCACATTTGGTAATTGGCCATTCCATGAGGTCTACTTTATGTGAAAATTCCAGTGACATCATGTTGTCCATATTTTTGGTAGTTGCCTAACAAAAAACCATTTTTGGCAATCATAAAAGGAAAAAAAAATTACAAAATGAAGTTACAAAATTTGGACTTCTGTTTGAAATGACAAGAGGTAAATGTGTGCTGAATATGGCCAAGTTATAATCAATTATGCCATGGATATGTCTATCAGCTTGGTCATTTTGGTTGAAACCCATGAATGCTCATACATGATAGCCATGTTTGTGAACACTTTTTTCTTAAAGTGGCATATTCTAGGTCTATTATTTTTCATGTCAATCAAGTCACATAAAAGAACTCTTTGCGCAAGTTTTTAGATTTTTTATTGTTTTAAAATGTGGTCATAAATTCCCACTTGTCCATTCATATGAAGGGGTTGAATATTTGGACTTTCTACATGCTTATGAGGTCTACTTTGCGTGAAAATTTTAGTGATGCTATTTTGGCCCATTTTTTGGCAGTTGATTCACAAAAGAAATCTTTTTGACTCATATAATGGAAAGTATATTTTTTACAAACAAAGTTGAGAAAATATGTTGATATTTTGTTTGCAACGATAAGACACACTGATACGTCCAAAACGTATCTATAATTTTTGATTGTTTCATGCCACTTTTGTGCTTTTGACACTTGTTTTTATATTAAGTTTATGATTTATTTGGACTAACCTATTAATAATTGCAAAAGTGCACAATGTTCTTGTTTTATACTTTGATGTGTACGAATTATCAAAAATACAAGAGGAAACCTTGGAGTCGAATTGAGACTTTCCTGAAATCTGTCTGGAAACGTTTTCGGAGATGGCCACGTTACAGACAAAAGACGAGGTCAAATGGAAACAGTCTAGTCGCGAAAGTTGCAGGGAATTTTCTTCCAATCGATCTGGACTTAACATTCGGCCCAATCGGAGTCCGGACGCTCCAGATATCGCCGTCCCACCGAAACCCTAGATGGGATGACGGAAATCCGAGAGACTATAAAGGGAGGAAACCAAGGTCGTGAGAAACACCTCATACCCACGAATTCCAGCCACCAAAGCCACGTTTTTGCCTCCCCCATAGACCTCATCTCCATGGGGGAGGGCTCCTAAGAAGCCATGAAGGAAGGGGGCTAAGGGGCGGCGCACTCCCTTGATGCCGGCGGCGCGGAGGAGCTCCCTACGCCACCGCCCTGCACTCCTCGCTGCCCCTTCGCCATCTTCACCGCCATCTCCATCGCCAATTCCTCCTTGTATACAGTGGTTCATCCTCCCACACACCTCTGTACCGCTCTATGTAAATATGGTGTTTGATGCTATACAATATTATCCTATGATCTATGTCATGTTTGTATAGTTTCTTTGTTCTTTGATTGCATTGTTAAATGTCTTTGGTTCATTAGAGTTGTATGTTGATATGTTACAGTACTTTGGAGTCCATTATATTTATGCGCACATGGATCATACATCATAGGGTTTGTAGTATGTGTAAAGGAAGGGGGAAGTTCTTCTGGAGCGACAGAAACCTGAGAACTCGAACCGGACACTAGTAGAAACAGGACCTTTGGTCCCGGGTGGTAGGGGCCACTGGTACCAGAGTCCCACCCGGGACGCTCAAATCGGGACTAGAGGCCCCCCCCCCCCCTCTAGTACCGGGTTACCTACCACCCGGTACTAGAGAGCTCCACGCGGGGCCTGGGCAGCGCGCGTGGCAGAGGACCTCTAGTCCCGACTGGTAATACTACCCGGGACTAGAGATTCTCCCACGTGGCGGCTTCTGGTTTTTTCGTTTCCCTGTTGAATATTATGATTAATCTTGCAGAATATATGTTTAATTAATTATAAATCAGAAAATACATATAGCATATCAAAATATTCATAAAAGAAAGCTTTATGAGAATTTGATCATTTTTAATTGATTAATAGAGATCACAACCGGGACTAGAGCCCGTCTATTCGATTAATTACATAGAGATCATATATAACAGAGGCTAGAGCCCGTCATCTATTCAATTACATGGAGATCATCGCCAGGACTAGAGCCCGTCTACTGATCGGTGTCATTGTATTTTCCCTTTTTGTCTATGACATATTTCATCAAAAATCCCGCAATTTCCTCGCTAATTGGTCGAAAGCGGTCTGATACGTCTCAAACGTATCTATAATTTTTGATGTTCCATGCTTGTTTTATACCAATTGCTACATGTTTTGCATCTACTTTATATCACTTTTATACATTTTTTGGGACTAACCTATTAACAAGATGCCGAAGTGCCAGTTCCTGTTTTCTGCTGTTTTTGTATTCCAGAAAAGCTAGTCTGGAAATATTCTCGGAATTGGACGAAACTTCAAGGGGATCCCTATTTTTTCAGAACACACCTGAAGGACCAAAGGAGCAGCAGAGGAGAGCCACCAGGCCCCAACGCCACTAGGGCGCGGGCCCCCCGGCGCGCCCTAGGGTGGTGTGGGCCCCTCGGGGGTCGTCAGCCGCCGCCCTTTCGCCTACTTATTCCCCCGACGCGAAAACCCTAAGCCTGAGCAAATATCCACGAAAATTCCAGAGACGCCGCCGCCGTCAACCCTAGCTCGGGAGGGTTCAGAACCTCTTCCCGGCACCCTGCCGGAGAGGGGAATCGTCACCGGAGGCTTCTACATCGCCATGCCTGCCTCCGGAGTGATGCGTGAGTAGTTCATCCTTGGACTACGGGTCCATAGCAGTAGCTAGATGGTTGTCTCTCCACTTTGTGCCATCATGTTTAGATCTTGTGAGCTGCCCTACATGATCAAGATCATATTATTGTAATGCTACATGTTGTGTTTGCTGGGATCCGATGAATATTGAATACTATGTCAAGTTGATTATCAATCTATCTATGTTATTTAAGATCTTGCATGCTTTCCGTTACTCGTAGATGCTTTGGCCAAGTAGATGCTTGTAACTCCAAGAGAGTATTTATGCTAGATAGTGGGTTCATGTCTGTTTAACCTGGGACAGTGACAGAAAGTTCTAAGGTTGTGGATGTGCTGTTGCCACTAGGGATAACCTAACGATGCTATGTCCACGGCATATGTTTTGTTTACATTACGCACTTTACTTAATGCAATTATCCGTTGCTTGCAACTTAATACCAACGGGGGACTCGGATGACAACCCGGCGGTGGATTATTAGTCATAGAGCTGTTGGATAACGGTCTATGTATTATGTCGTAATGCCCAATTAAATATCATAGTAGTCACATGTCATATATGCATTGTCATGCGCTCACTATTGTCAATTGCCCAGCTGTAATTTGTTCACCCAACATGTTAGTTATCTTTTATGGAGAGACACCACTAGTGAACTGTGGACCCCGGTCCATTCTTTTACACTGATTAAACAACCACAAACTGCAAACTGTTCCTTTTTCATTCTCTGCAATTTAATACTCATTTTCCACACCATACGTTTAATCCTTTGTTTTCAGCAAGCCAGTGAGATTGACAACCTCACTGTTTCGTTGGGGCAAAGTAGTTTGATTGTGTTGTGTGCAGATTCCACGTTGGTGATCGTGTTGCACCGGCGCCAACAACCTTCTGAAGAGTTGCTGCTCCTACTGGTTCGATAACCTTGGTTTCTTTCTGAGGGAAAACTTGCTGCTGACTACATCATACCTTCCTCTTGGGGTCTCCCAACGAACGTGTGATTCACGTCATCAAGCTCTTTTTCTGGCGCCGTTGCCGGGGAGACAGCAGTCTTCTGCAAGGGGAGTTTCACGCTTCCAATCTCTTTACTTTGTTTTTGTCTTGCTTAGTTTATTTTATTTTATCTTGTTTGCTTTCAATTATCAAAAACACAAAAAAATTAGTTACTTGCATTTAGTTTATTTTCAGTTTTGTTTTCTGTTAGTTATCATGTCTAGCCCTGTTCCAGTAGTAATGTCACCTGAAGAAGAGATCTTCACTTTCAAGCAAGGGAGTGAGGAGAGTTTTAAAGATGCTTGGTCTAGAATATTTGAGTCCTATGCTAAAACTGAACCTAAAATGACTTTAAGCCTGCTTCAGTAGCTTTTATTTTGGTCTTGTTCTTTGCTACAGATATGCTTTAGATGCTGTGGTAGGAGGAGATTTCCTTCGTTATGATGGGGATCAAGCTTTTAATGCTATAAAAAATTGATTACAATTTCTAGCCCTCCAATCACTAAAATTGATTTGGCTTTGACAAGCATAAGTGATAGACTTAAACTCTTGAAACAAACATATCTGGTCTAAAAGAAGGGTATAATCAGATTCGTGAACATTATGATAATGTGCCAGTAAATTTTGAACCATCGGGATGGATTCCTCAGTAAAAGTTGTTATAAATGGTGAAACTTTTCATTCTCGCTGTGATATTATGTCTGAATTTGTTTAATGCCAAGGAATTTATGATTCCTTAAATCTTTGGGAGCTTTCCAAATGCGAAGATTGTATAACTTTGGGTGATAATACTATTAAATTACCAAGGGAGCCGAAGGAGTATTTACAAAACTCTTAGGGATAACAATATCTATTGATTATTTGTCATTGAATGTGCAGGAGTAGGACAAATTACGCTTGGAAGATCTCTGTTGAAACGCTTTGGAGCAATAGATGGGCCAAGGCACTATGAATTTCGCCTCTTCACCTATGTGTAACCAATATTTCCTAAAGATAAGGTAAAGGAGAGAGCTAAGCGTAAGATGTTGATGCTTCTTCACTTGGTAATACTTGATGCATGCTTTGTGCCTAGCTAAAAGGCGTTAAAGAAAAGCGCTTATGGGAGGCAACCCATTATTTTTTTCTGCAATTTTTCTTTTATTGAGTCAAGGAGTGTTTACTTCTGTAGCAACTCCTTTGTATCTTTATTTTCTCGCATTGTTGTGCCAAGAGTAGCCTCTAATGTTAAGAGATGCTTAATTTTGATTGCTGCGCAGAAACAGATTTTTGCTGTTCACTGTACGAAATTCCTAAAATCACCAGATTGTTAATTAAATCTGAAATTTTTTGTGCGTAATCTTTATGAATGTCTGAAACTTTCATTAGTTCAGAGTTTTTCGATCTGAGCGTCGTAAGTGCCTCGAAAAAATTCGTCTTTGCGGACTGTTCTGTTTTAGACAGATTATGCCTTTTTATTTTGCATTCTCTTTTACTAGTGTTGAGTGAAATTCTTTTTTGGGTGGAAGAGCTTCACATAACATCAGTGGCTGTAGCTAATGTTTAAAGTAACAAATCATATTGCGTCTTTATAGAACATGTGTTTTTGATTATGCACTAACCCTCTAATGAGATCTACTTTGAGTTTGGTGTGACGGAAGTTTTCAAGGGTCAAGAGAGAAGGATGATATAATAGGATCAAGAAGAGTGAAGAGCTTAAGCTTGGGGAGGCTCCCATGGATCTCCCCAGCATATTTCAAGAAGACTCAAGCGTCTAAGCTTGGGGATGCCCAAGGCATCCCCTTCTTCATCGTCAAAATTATCAGGTCATCTCTAGTGAAACTATATTTTAATTCTTTCACATCATATGTGCTTTTCTTGGAGCGTCTGTGTGCTTTTATTTTCAGTATTGCACTTTTATTTTCAATAAAGCTTGACTGGACCCTAGCATTCTTGATTGGGAGAGAGACACGCTCCGCTTTTTCATGAGAATACTCCTATTCTTCACTTATATTTGTTGAGTATTCATATCTAGCGCTGTTCAGCTTTTAGCTCTTGTTTTCATGTATCTCTTGTCAGAGCTATTAGCTTTCTTTTGTAGAAAGTACTCTCTTGCTTCACTTATATTTGTTTGGAGAGTTGATAAATAAATTGATTGGTGTTTGGTTGGTTCAGAAAATGTTGCATGTGGTAATTGGTATAAGGAAAAACTTGCTTAATCTTGTAGATCACTAAAATGGATAACTTGATGCTTGTCAATTGTTTTGAGTTAACAAGTAGATCATGATTAAATTGTGCATCACATGAGTTAAGCCTATTAGTGAAGAACTACCGTAAAGCTTGTTGAAAATTTGGTTTGCATCGGTGGTATCTCTAAGGTCTAGATATTTTCTAATAACAGGGTTTGGTTAACAAGGAAGACGGTATGAAGTCTTATAACGTTTGCAATATGTTTGTCATATAAAACTTGGTGTACGGGTTGATATTCTTGTTTGCTTACATAACCTTGCTAGCCTAAACTCTGTACTGAGAGGGAATGCTTCTCGTGCATCCAAATCCTTGAGCCAAAATCCATGCCATTTGTGTCCACCATAACTACCTATATGTGGTATTTCCTTGCCACTCCAAGTAAATTTTTCATGTGCTACCTTTAAATTATTCAAAATGTTATTATTCCCTTTTTGTGTCAATGTTTACTAGCTCATGAGGAATTAGTGTGGTTATTCTTTATTCTATTTGTCGATGGACTTTTACACCTGGACTAGTGGCATATACATCCGCTTATCCAATTTGCAAAAAGAGCTGGCAACGGGGTGCCCAGTCCCAATTAATTACAACTTTAACCAATTAATTCTCTTCACACTTTTGCCCTGATTCATCAGTAAGCAATGACAAACAGTGAAATACCTGAATGTGTGTAAACCAAAGAGAAAGAGGGATGATCTGCCTTGCTGGTAGAAATAACGTCCTTCATGGGAGCCGCTCTTAAAAGTCCGTTCGACAGGTAGAATACTGTTCTCACCCGCTACCATTCGTTGACAATTAACAAACACCTCTCAAAAATAGATACTCCTCCATGGTATGTGATTGATGGAAGGCACCCGAGGATTCGGTTAGCCATGGCTTGTGTTAGCAAGGTTGGGAGGAGTATCAAATATTTTATGCAATCTCTATATGCTTTCAAAAACCTAAAAGCTCTAGCACATGATTTAATCCCTGCTTCCCTCTGCGAAGGGCCTTTCTTTTACTTTTATGTTGAGTCAGTTTTCCTATTCTTTCTGTCTTCCACAAGCAAACACTAGTGTCAACTTTGTTACAACATGCGTTATATGCAATGTATTGGACTTGTTATACTACTTTGTGTTGACAATATCCATGAGATAAATATGTTGAAAGTTGAAGCAAATGCTGAAACTAAATTCTTCCTTTGTGTTGATTAAATACCTTTTATTAGAAACTATTGCTTTATGAGTTAACACTTATGCAAAACTGTTTGATGCTTGTCTCGAAAGTACTATTCATGAAAACGTTTAGCTTGTGTGATTCATTGTTTACTCATTATCTATTTGGTAGCAAATTATAGACCATTGACTTGGATCACTTCATTCATTTACATGTGCCTTGCAATATTATATGATCAAGATTATGATAGTAGCATGTCACCTCAAAAATTATTTTGTTTTTATCGTTTACCTACTCGAGGACGAGTAGGAACTAAGCTTGGGGATGCTGATACGTCTCAAACGTATCTATAATTTTTGATGTTCCATGCTTGTTTTATACCAATTGCTACATGTTTTGCATCTACTTTATATCACTTTTATACATTTTTTGGGACTAACCTATTAACAAGATGCCGAAGTGCCAGTTCCTGTTTTCTGCTGTTTTTGTATTCCAGAAAAGCTAGTCTGGAAATATTCTCGGAATTGGACGAAACTACACGGGGTCCCTTTTTCCAGAACACACCTGACGGAGCGAAGGAGCAGCAGAGGAGGGCCACCAGGGCCACACGCACCTAGGGCGCGGGCCCCCCTGCGCGCCCTAGGGTGGTGTGGGCCCCTCGGGGGTCTCAGCCGCCGCCCTTTCGCCTACTTATTCCCCCCGACGCGAAAACCCTAAGCCTGAGCAAATATCCACGAAAAGTTCCAGAGACGCCGCCGCCGTCAACCCTAGCTCGGGAGGGTTCAGAACCTCTTCCCGGCACCCTGCCGGAGAGGGGAATCGTCACCGGAGGCTTCTACATCGCCATGCCTGCCTCCGGAGTGATGCGTGAGTAGTTCATCCTTGGACTACGGGTCCATAGCAGTAGCTAGATGGTTGTCTCTCCACTTTGTGCCATCATGTTTAGATCTTGTGAGCTGCCCTACATGATCAAGATCATATTATTGTAATGCTACATGTTGTGTTTGCTGGGATCCGATGAATATTGAATATTATGTCAAGTTGATTATCAATCTATCTTATATGTTATTTAAGATCTTGCATGCTTTCCGTTACTCGTAGATGCTTTGGCCAAGTAGATGCTTGTAACTCCAAGAGAGAGTATTTATGCTAGATAGTGGGTTCATGCTCCGTTTAACCTGGGACAGTGACAGAAAGTTCTAAGGTTGTGGATGTGCTGTTGCCACTAGGGATAACCTAACGATGCTATGTCCACGGCATATGTGTTTGTTTACATTACGCACTTTACTTAATGCAATTATCCGTTGCTTGCAACTTAATACCAACGGGGGACTCGGATGACAACCCGGCGGTGGATTATTAGTCATAGATGCTGTTGGATAACGGTCTATGTATTATGTCGTAATGCCCAATTAAATATCATAGTAGTCAACATGTCATGTATATGCATTGTCATGCGCTCACTATTCGTCAATTGCCCAGCTGTAATTTGTTCACCCAACATGTTAGTTATCTTTTATGGAGAGACACCACTAGTGAACTGTGGACCCCGGTCCATTCTTTTACACTGATTAAACAACCACAAACTGCAAACTGTTCCTTTTTCATTCTCTGCAATTTAATACTCATTTTCCACACCATACGTTTAATCCTTTGTTTTCAGCAAGCCAGTGAGATTGACAACCTCACTGTTTCGTTGGGGCAAAGTAGTTTGATTGTGTTGTGTGCAGATTCCACGTTGGTGATCGTTTGCGCGCGGACCAACCTTCTGAAGAGTTGCTGCTCCTACTGGTTCGATAACCTTGGTTTCTTTCTGAGGGAAAACTTGCTGCTGACTACATCATACCTTCCTCTTGGGGTCTCCCAACGAGCGTGTGATTTCACGCCATCACG
>CAMZMU010000117.1:96937698-97087405 GCA_947311845.1 Poa pratensis | reverse complement strand
GAGCACCCGGCGTATAACACCTGAAGTTATATGCCGAAAACCGGGGAAGGAACTCGAACCGGTCACCCAACCGGGTGAACGCGTTGTATTTCTAGCGCACTTCGAGCGCGGATTCGGACTCCCGGCGAGTGACTTCTTCCGGGCTTTCCTAGACTTCTTTGGCCTGCAGCCTCACCACCTTCCGGCTAACGCCTTTGTCTCCCTGTCGGCTTTTACCTCCTTTACCGAGGGATATCTCGGTCTCTGGCCGAGTCCAAACCTGGGCGAAGTACTTCCACCTCCGTAAACAGACTATCCCGGGCAGTGACCCGAAAGTGATGACCGCTTGTGGTTCGGCTAGCATTACTCCGGGCGGGCTCCATCTTTCCCCGGATCACTGGCCTGGATACTTGCAAGAAATGGCAAAGGTCCTTCTTCTACGTGAAGAGCGCTGAAGGCCATGATGCTCTCAACTTGCCCGAGTTCAGGATCGAGCCCCCCACAGCCGAATTAAACTTCAGATATGATCCGGCTGACACTCTTGCGGAGCTTCAAATCATAGATCAAACTCTGGAGGATTTTCTGAGAAGCCTGCTCTCGGACGATCTCCTCCGGACCTTCGTCTTCGCCGTGTCAGTCCTCTTCAACAACGTGAGCACAAGATTTGCCACATGAGTGGTCTGCTAGATCCTACCCGGATCAGCAAACATGACCTCACCAGAGCTTCCGTCAAGAGACGGGTAAACGCCATCGCCTACACCGAGATGTCGGACAAGTGGCGGTGGGGCGTGGAGCCGTTCCACCGAGATGCACTTCCCACAGGTTAGTTCACCATTCTCCGAATTAATCCATACTTCATCAAAATACCATCGGACTAATCCATATTTGCCTTGACCTACTGCAGCTGTTCGACCGCCAAATCACCGAAGATGGAGATCTCTCCACCAAAGTGTGGGGACCGGATCGCAGCCCGCTGCGCGAGGGCGAAGAGGATGCGGATACGGACGATTATTTGCCGATTCCGCGCACCAAGCCGCAAGGGTAAGCAATCGACTATTTACAACATTTCCGGATGAAGATGATGATTGCTGGATCCTAGATCCCATTGATGCTATTCCGATTTCATGGTCACCACCTTGTGTTCCAGCCAAACAGGATGCTCAAGGGACATCTCGGAAACGTGATGACGCGTCCGGATCAGATGCCCCTCAAGCCAAGAGAATGAAGAAAGCTGCCTTCAAGCCGAATCGGCTCAAGCCCATGCCTACCACCAAGGGGTAATGCCAACTTAACTTCATTCGCTTTCCTCTATTATCCGAGCATCACTTTATCCGAGTTAACTGTTTACTTTGCTCTATGTAGTGACGTCATCGTCACCGAGCAAACTCATTCATCCATTCTTTCTCCCATTCCTCCACTGGATACGGCCATGGAGCACCAGTCTCCTGAAAAGGCTGTCTCTCCCGCGCGTGCCACAACTGCCAATACTCCTCCGCCGACTCTCATTCCAGAGTCGGTTATTGACCTGGAGAATGAGGAAATCTCGGCTCCTACCCGAGATTCAACTTGGCCACGTCCTCTGAAGGAGTTGGAGAAGGAAAAAACTAAGACTTCGGCTAAGTCTTTGACTAAGCCGGATCCTCGCCCTACCCCCAAGGCTCAAGCTCTGCTGAATCAAGAGCAGCAGAAGAAGAAAAAGCAGCAGCAACAACTCTCGAGAAGCAGCAGAAGCAGCAACAGGAAGTACTTAAACCACCACAACAAGCGTCCCCCAGATCCAGCCAAGACCCCGGGCGCATCGCCTCTACCTAAGCCGACTCAAGCCGCCTCTGGCACGACTCCAACCACCTCGGATAAGCAGGTGGTTGCTAGCAGCAGGTTTCCGCCACTCCATCAGCGACTCGGGTGCATGATCAACTCTCTGAGGCGATCACTCGCGCCCGACTTAGTGGCCAGGTTCTGCCGAATCTCCGCACTCCGAGCGGCGACAACCTCGGCTCCGCAGAGCAATTCGTTAAAGCTTGGAATACTGCGGACCTTGCCGAAGGCTCTACTTCAGCGTCGCCACATCCGGCTGGCCCTAGCCGGATGTTTCAATCTCTACACTCTGTGCAGGCCTCGGTCGTGAAGCTAACCGGGTCTTCGAGGTAACTTTGCCGAATCCTGCTTTTATTTCATCATGATCAATCTGCACTATTCCCAGTCCCCGAGATTCGGGTCGAACGACTGATACTCCTCCGAGTAAGAAAGTCATTCGGCTTGAATCTCTAAAACTTGATCATGAATTTTGTCTTAGCCGAAAAAATCGTGGGACTCCCAGTCCCCGAGTCTCTTTTCCAATTGAGTCGGTCAACTTTTTTTATCAATCTCGGGCCTCCAGTCCCCGAGATTCGTTTTGGCTCCATGTTGCTAGTCTCGGGTGCCAGTCCCCGAGACTCTTTTTACGCCATTAACCTTTTTTCTTTCAGGAAACCACGACTGCTCGCAGCCGGATCTTTAAGCAGCTAGTCCTGCAACACCAGGCCCTCCA
The DNA here is from genome assembly GCA_947311845.1 of Poa pratensis. Classification (NCBI taxonomy): domain Eukaryota; kingdom Viridiplantae; phylum Streptophyta; class Magnoliopsida; order Poales; family Poaceae; genus Poa; species Poa pratensis. Next base: position 97,084,896 of record CAMZMU010000117.1, on the reverse strand, counting down.
AACTTCCTTCGATGCGCAAGGTGAGGAGATGAAAAAGAAAGATCAGGAGCACAAGCGCGCTTTAGCGGAGGAAAAGTCAGAAGTGACTCGGCTCCAGCGGGAGCTTGACCGGGTTGGAAAAGTGAAGGCCAAGCTCAAGAAAGACCGGGATACGCTGCAAGTGAGAAAGACTCGATCCAGAAGGAGCGAGGCTTTCAAAGCCGGGCTTGCGAAGCGGGCCGAATTGGACAAGAAAATCCAAACGGTCGTTGCAGACGCTGAAGCCGAAGCTAAAGCGGCGAAAGATGATCTGGCTGCTCACAAGGCGGTCAGCGCGAAATGGCTGGCTGATCTTGCTAGCCTCAATGAAGACATGGACCGTAAGTTTGCCGAATCTCCTCTTCCTCCTCTGCTCTTATCCGACACATAATTTCGTGTTCCCTCGTTTAATTCGGTGTTAGCTTATCTGAATGTAGGAGAGTTTACCAGCATCCGGCTTCAAGCCGCCAAAGCTGTGAGAGATGCCCGAGCTGAGAGAGCTAAGTTAGCTGGAGCTCCCCTACCAGAGACGTGGGATATCGAAGATCACATTACTGCACTTAAAGCTCGGATTGCTCCTTTGAAGGAGTCCCACATTGATCTGTTCAATGCAAGTCTCAAAGCTCACCGAGTCTTGTTTCCTGAAGCTCGGCAAGTCCGGTCTGCGGACGAGCTAATCAAAGACCTGGATCAGGCGAAGACCCGGTTAAAGCAGTGGAGATCTTCGTCCGCCCGCGCTGGTGCTGACGCAGTTTGCTATTTATCATGTCTTGGTATGAGCTGATTGATCTCGCAAAGTGCGCTCCCTTCGCGAGGGTTCTTCATGGGCTTCAGATCCGAACCGGATCAAGATCCGCGAAGAAGCTGCCAACTTTATGGCCGAATTTGCAAACACAAGCATCTTGATCTGGACGCTCCGGTCTACTCGGATGGGGAAGAATCTGAAGAAGAGGAATCGGACGATGCCTCCCTTGAAGAATACGCCGAGTCTGAGGGCGAGTCTGGTGATTCGGCTAACTCTGCCGAACAACCTCGTATCAAGTCCACCAAAGTGCCAGCTTCCGACTCGGCCAAGACTGCCGAACAATCTCCAGCCAAGACTTCCAAGATGCCAGCCACTGACTCGGCTGAACTGCCGAACAAGCTTTAGTCCAAACTTCCAAGACGCCAGCCACTGATTCGGCTGAGACTGCCGAACAAGCTTTAGTCAAGACCGCCAAGACTTCAGCTGATCCGGATGCTTCCGAGTCTGCCCAGCCTTCAAGCTCTCCGTCCAAGGTCATTCCTGCAAGTGAGGGTCCTCTTTCAACCGAGGTTCCTCCATCATCCGAGTTCATCCCTGCAACCGAGTCTCCTGCAACCATGGCTCCTTCTTCCTGAATTATCTTAATGAAAAACATTAAATCCCCGGTATGCCGGGAGCAGATGTAATATACAATTTAAGTTCTTCCGAGACTACTTTTATTTTGCTTAATGTGATCCGGACTAGGTTTATGTTGGATCATCTTAAACCGAGTCCCCGAGTCTGTTTTCTTGTTCACTATTTTTGCCGAATCTTTGCTCTTGTCTACCTTTTAGGTGTTGACAGTCGAGTCACAAGATAGGAATCATAGCATACAATACTTGAAACATGCGAGTTGTGGTTTAGAATCATCTAACATAAACAAAAAAGAAATAACAGGGGTTAGTAAACGACATGTGCCGAATCGGTTTTGGACCGAGTCCCCGAGTCCATTTTCATGTTTCCCATATTCCCCACCTCTGCTCTTGACTACCATTTTGGTGTTTGTCAGTCGAGTCACGAGATCAACAACACAGCATACATTACTTGAATTTTGGGACGAGGTTCAAACAATCCGACACATGAACGGTATGGACAAAACAGTAATAAAAAACACATGCATAAGGACGAGGCAGTCCCCGAGTCCAGACTCGGATTGCCGAAATTTCATTTATGATAAACTGAGATACATACATTGCGCCCCTTAAGAGTAAAAGGGTCGAAGCAGAGCTACATTCCAGGGTCGCTTGGTTTCTTCTCCGGGTCTGTCCAGGCCATCCTTCCTTGGTTCCTGTGCGTCTACAAGGTAGTACGAGTCATTGTGCATAGCCTTGCTCACAATGAATGGTCCCTCCCATGGAGGTGATAACTTGTGTCGGCCTTTGCTGCGCTGCACCAGCCTTAGTACTAGATCTCCTCATGAAACACTCGAGGGCTGATCTTCCGACTATGATAACGTCGGAGACCCTGCTGGTATACTGCTGTCCGAGATAGGGCCAATTCTCTTGCTTCCTCTAGCAGATCCACTGCATCTTCCCGGGCCTCTTTTGCCTCGGTTTCGGTATACATTGTCACCCTTGGTGCATCATATTCTATGTCAGTGGGTAGCACTGCTTCTGCCCCATATACCAGAAAAAATGGCGTATAGCCAGTTGACCGATTCGGCGTGGTCCTTAGACCCCATAGTACTGATGGTATCTCATCTATCCAGCACCCCGGAGTCTTTACCAGAGGTTCTATTAACCGGGCTTTTATCCCAGCTAATACCAAAGCATTTGATCTTTCCACCTGTCCATTGGACTCTGGGTGTGCCACTGAGGCTATGTCTAACCGGATCCCCTTATCCATGCAGAATCGGGCAAACTCTCCCACAGCAAAGTTCGTGCCATTATCCGAGATGATGCTATGGGGGTAACCGTATCTCAAAATGATTTCTTTCAGGAAAGTTACAGCCGAATGACCATCCACTTTCCGGATTGGTTTCACCTCTATCCACTTGGTGAACTTATCCACCATCACCAGCATATGTGTCATGTTACCCTAGCCGGCTTGAATTCTCCCACCATATCCAAACACCACACAGCAAACGGCCAAGTGATAGGAATTGTTTTGAGCGCCGATGCGGGTAGGTGTGTCTGCTTGGCAAACCTTTGGCATCCTTCACATTTTCGGACTATGTCCTCTGCATCTGCATGAGCAGTGGGCCAGTAAAACCCATGCCGGAATACTTTAGCCACCAGGGCTCTTGTACTGCAATGATGCCCACATTCTCCTTGATGTATCTCCAGGAGCATCTCCTTGCCCTCGGCTGGCTCCACGCAACGCTGTAGCACCTCGGTTGCACTCCTTTTGTATAACTCCTTGTTTATGATGGTGTAACCCTTGGACCTCCTCTGCACTCGCCTAGCTTCGGTTTCATCATTCGGCAAACTCCCCTCCGACATGAACTTCATGATTTCTTCAGCCCACTCCGGTACTGGATGCAAAGGGAATAAGTGCTCATCTATTTCCACTGGTTCGGCCGCCATTATTTCTTCTATCAGTCTCTGTCCATTCCCTAAGATTCGGTTAGCACCATCTTCCTCTCTTCCCTCTTCCCTAAGATTTGGTTAGCATTCCCCGAGTCTCGGTGCGCAGTCCCCGAGTCTCGCCATGCAGTCCCCGGGTCTTCCCAAATGTACCCGACATCAACATTCATAGGAACAGCTTCAGATTCTTGCTTTGGGATAAAAATTGACTCGGAATCAGGCGAAGGCTTGATTGAAGGGATCCTTAGGTGATTCAAGGATATCCCGGGTGGGATTGCATCCCTAGACGACCCGAGTTTTGACAGGATATCAGCAGCTTCGTTCTCCAGCCGAGGTATGTGCTTGTACTCGCAGCCTTCAAAAAATCCTGAAATTTTCTGGACATGAAACGATATAGTGCCATATTGGCATCAAGGCATCCCAATTTCCAGAAGACTGCTGCACCACTAAATCTGAATCACCAAAACATTCTATCCGGCGGATGCCGATGTCCTTAGCCACATTAAGCCCATGGATCAGTGCCTCATATTCGGCCACATTGTTTGATGCTGAGAAATGAATCTGCAACACATATCGCAACTGATCTTGCTTCGGTGATGTGAGTACTATCCCAGCACCCAGTCCGATTTTGGTTTTGGAGCCATCAAAGTGCAACTTCCAGTAATTGTAATCCGGCTTGGGTGGCTCATACTGCATCTCGGCCCAGTCACAAAGGAAATCCGGTAAAGCCTGAGACTTGATAGCATCTCTTCTCTCATAATGCGGGGTGTAAGGAGACACTTCTATTGCCCATTTGGCAACTCGGCCAGTCGCATCTTTGCACCCAATGATCTCCGAGATTGGAGCTTCGCATACTACGGTGATCGGGTGCTCCTGGAAGTAATGTTTCAACTTCTTGGCCGCCAGGTATACACCATATGTCATCTTCTGGTAGTGAGGATAATTCTGCTTTGAGGTTGAGATCACCTCGCTTAAATAGTACACCGGTCTCTGCACGGATTTACCCTCCTCTTCTCGCTCTACCACTATCACCACACTTACGACCCGGTTAGTGGCCGCAATGTAAAGTAGCATTGGCTCATTCGGCAAAGGTGATGCCAAAATTGGTGCAGTGGACAACATCTTTTTTAATTCATTGAAAGCCGAGTCTGCCTGCGGGGTCCATGTGAACCCGGTGCTCTTTTTCATCAACTGATACAAGGGCAAGGCTTTTTCTCCTAGCCGACTCACAAACCGACTCAACGAGGCTAGACACCCGGTGAACTTTTGCACATCTTTTAGACATTTAGGCAATTTCATGTTTTCTATGGCTCGGATCTTAGCCGGATTCACCTCAATACCTCGGCTCGATACAAGGAAACCGAGCAACTTTCCAGCCGGGACACCAAAGGTGCATTTATCCGGATTCAATTTTAACCGATATTTTCTCAAGTTCACAAATGTTTCCTCGAGATCCTCGAGGAGAGTGCGTTTTTCTTTAGTTTTGATGACGATATCATCGACATACACTTGCACATTTTTGCCCATTTGAGAGTGTAAGCATTTCTGCATACATCTCTGATAAGTTGCACCGGCATTTCTCAAACCGAAACACATGACACGATAGCAATACGCCCCATACGGGGTAATAAAAGCAGTCTTTATTTGATCTTTGGGGTTCAGTGGTATCTGGTGAAAACCAGAGTACGCATCAATAAAAGACAACAACTCACACCCAGCAGTAGAATCGATCACTTGATCAATCCGAGGTAAAGGAAAGGGATCCTTCGGGCACGCCTTGTTCAGGTTGGTGAAGTCGATGCACATGCGCCACACCTTGATCACCGCTGGTTCGTCCTTCTTCTTCTCTACCAGAACCGGATTGGATATCCAGTCTGGATGCAACACCTCCATAATGAATCCGGCTGCAAGTAGCTTAGCCAGCTCATCAAGCACCACTTTTCTTCGATCGTCTGAAAGACGACGAGTCGGTTGCCTCACCGGCTTCACATCCGGCCTGACAAATAAAGAGTGCTCTGCCAACTCCCTCGGAACACCAGGCAGGTCCTTAGCCGACCATGCAAAGATATCCCGATTCTCACGGAGGAAGTGACAGAGCGCGCTTTCCTATTTCTCGCCCAACCCGGCACCAATGATGGCCATGCGCTCCGGATTCTCCGGGTCAATGGGGATCTTCTTTGTCTCCTTGGGCACCTCAAATGTTGCACCTGCATCCGGATTGGTCATAGCCAGCACGCCGAGCTGAGCTGACTTCGCCATCGCCACTACTTCATGCATCTTGCTCTTCTCAGCTTGGATCACCAACGACTCGGCTAAGGTGGAACCGACCGTGGCACACTGTATGGCCTTCTTGTAATCTCCCGCAACGGTGATGATACCATTCGGGCCAGGCATCTTCATCTTGAGGTAGGCCACATGAGTGGATATCATGAACTTGGCTAATGCCGGCCTGCCGAGCAGAGCATGGTATGGGCTCTCCAAGTCTACCACCTCGAATTCGAGACTCTCAAGTCGGTGATTGTCCTTGGTACCAAACAGCACATCTACCCAGATCTTACCCATTGGGGAACAAGACACCCCGGGTACTATACCATGGAAGGTGCAACTGCTCTGCTGCAACTGATTCGGCGAATAACCCAACTTGACCATTGTGTCCCGATACATGATGTTTATAGCACTGCCATTGTCAATCAAGACTCGAGTGAATTTCACATTAATCTTGGGTCCAACCAAAGTCGGATCCACCACCAGTGCATAGTTTCCTGGGCTTGGCATAACCCTGGGATTATCAGCCCTGCTCCAAGTGATCTCCTGCTCGGACCAGTTCAGGTATTTTGGGACTGCTGGTGTGACTGCATTCACCTCCTTCGCCCTTCGCAGCTGACTTTTCTTGTCAGTTGGCTCGGTCACAAAAACCACATAACTTTGATGAGCCTCCTTGTAATCATTTCCGGGGTATCCACCTTGCCGACTCGGACCAGCATTGTTGTTGTTGCCTCCCATATTTACCAGGTTAACCGGCTTTGTGGCTGCCGGCCTTGGAGCTCCTTCGTTCACCGGGGTTGCATTGGCTCCGGATAAAGGCGTATTTGGCCTGAAATTCGGTCTAGGAGCACCTCTCTGAGGTGGCCCTCTCTGACCTTCCGCCTGGATGCGATGATGCCAGCTACAATTCCGAGTTGAATGATTGGCCGGCTTGCGTGGGTCTGTTGTGTGATAACGGCAAGGCCCATCTATCATTGCCTCAAAAGTTAGAGGTGGACTCGGTCCATCCCACACTTTCTTTGCCCAGGCACCTTGATTCGGCCTCCAAGCTGGACCCTCATTTTTTGGTCTCTGGCTATCCAGGATGATCCATATTTACTGCAGCAACCTGATCTGAACCGTATCTATAATCCGGATCTCTCCTCTTATAACCGAACTCATGTCGGTCACTGGGCCTCAATGGTCCAGTTCGGTTGTTGACCGGTTGCCTCCTGCTTGTTCCCACCGCATCCAACGCTGGCTGCGTCGGATCGCCAAGAGCATATGTATCTGCTATCCGGATCATTTCCGCCAGGGTCTTTGGCATATCCCTCTGGAGCTTCTGCCAAAGCGGGGTGCCATGTCGGCAACCCTGCGCAAACCAAGAAATGGCCTGCTCCTCCACGACACCTTCACAAGAATTGCGAATGTTGCTCCACCGAGTCAAAAATTCTCGGTCTGTCTCCCGCTCTTCCTGCCTGCACGCAGACAAGAGCTGAGGTCGGTTTGGCCTCTTGTAAGTGCTGGAGAAGTTGCTGTAAAACGCCTGCTCCAAATCCATCCAAGAGTTGATACTACCCTCTGGTAAGTTATTCAGCCAAATCCGGGCTGGCCCTTCCAACATATGCGGGAGATACCGGACCGCCCATCGGCGATTGCCCCCCGCAATGTGCACCGAGGATACATAGTCTATCAGCCAATCCTGCGGCTTAGTGCTGCCGTTATACGGCTTTGTGATTCGGCCAAGCTGAAACAACGGCACGTTCGGCTCGTTCATGATCCGAGGCCCAAAGCATGGAGGACCTGGTGGGCCTTGCTCTTCCAGCTTCTCGGACTGGTAAATCCTATCCAACTGAGACGCTGATCATCCGGATCCAATGTCCGAGGTCCCAGCCTGGATGCAAGTGCATTATCATACGTTTGGTATCCGGCTCGCGCCATAGCCGAATTACCATCATCATAGCGGTAGCCCGCCTGGCCACCACCTTGCTGCTGCGCTTGCACCATTACTTGCTGCTCCTGCCGGGGTTGATTCTGCCCAGGAGGACGAGGTGGTTGACCTCGGCCAGCCGAATTACCCCTTCCGGCTCCCGGATTGCCTTGACCGCCATTGTTTCTGCTCTGGCCACCTCTTCCTTGAGCAGCTAGCTGCTTGCCGGCATACTCAGCATCATAGGCCTGCAGCTGTTTGCTCTTGCCCGAATTCACGCTTTGGGCCCGGTCAACTCCGACATGCGGGATGACGCTTGCCCCTTGGATTCTGGCTAACAGCCTTAGCCGACACTACTACCCGAGAACCACCAGCGTCCGGATTAGCTTTCCGGTAAGCCTCATTCTGCCGGTTACACACATCAACCAGCTCATTGACCCTCTCTGCCTGCTTGCGCCAAGCATCCCCGGTTAATGTGGTCAACTCGGCTCGCGCTGCCGCTGCAGCCCTAAGATTCTTGGCCGGGGAGCTATACACCGGCTTGCCTGTACCCGATCTATGACTAGTAGCCTTACTCGAGCTCGATCTTGCGGCTCTAGCTAACTCGTCATTGAGGTCCTTACCCCTGTTACGCAAATCTGCTCTCTTGCGTGGGTGAGGCGCTACCGGAGTGAAACCATCGGTGATACCATTGGCAGCATTATATTCTCTCATGTCTCTATCAAATGCTTGCCTAGACTCTACCACTAACCGGGCTTCTCTTTGCAACCTCAGGCGCTCTGCCTCTAACTCAGCTATAGTGGACTCTACGTTTGCCCCAGGTGCCACTGGCCGAGCTAACTTTTCCAGGACATCCTCTAAGGGAGCCTCCCTACTTGACATGCCAAGTGGGCCAACCGGATCCGGTTTCTCCTTTGGGAACTTCGCCGTCCGAGCCGGCTTGTCCACCGGATCGGTTGGCGTGACCAGTACCTCGGGCATGCTATTGCCGGCATCTCCTTTGCCTGCTCCAGCACTTGGTCCGGTCATCATCACCTCCACGCTACTCCCGGGGCGAGCGCTACGCCGTCCGAGAGCTGCGCGGAAAGAAGGAGGGTCCTCGGCCACGAGCACCTGCGCCGGGTACTCGCGGACAAGCTCGGTGGTGACGTAGGTGAGGAAGCTGCCGAACTGGATGAAGCATCCATCCACAGGGAGTGGCCTTCCCGCGAAGCAGCCGGCGTTGTCGCTGATGAAGGTGAACCCGCCGTAGTTGCAGACGAGCCCGACAGCACACGCACGCCGGAGCTGGTGACGGAACCCGTCCGGATGGAAACCCCAGCCAACGCCACTGCTTGCCCCACGGTGGGCGCCAACTGTCGTGGTGGTGTCACGGCAGATGCCATAGGATGGCTTAAGTTGGGGGCTCGCTAGGACGTTGGGGGATCCGGGGAGGGTGTGCGCGCTCAAGAAGCACGCATGAAGAACAACGAAGAACACGCAAGAACAAGCAAGAACGAGCAAAACCAAGAACAACCAAAGCACACCAAGATGTACCCTGCTTCGGGGCCCTCTTGTGGAGGTAACACCCCTACTGCAGCACTAGCCTACTCTCTTTATATCTCAATGATGACAAGTACAAAGTGCTCCTTGAGCTGTATGAAGCAACAATGGTGAGAGCTCTAGGAGGAAGATGGAGCAAGGGGGGAAATGAGGCTTCTGCTTCCGTCGTCCCTCGCCCTGGAGGATGTGCTGGTCTATTTATACACTAACCAGATTACCATTCTGCCCTGGCCGGAGATGACAATGGCATGGACAAGAGGAACAGGACAAGCTCTGGCTACTGTCACTCAGTCCAGCTCATTGTCAGTCCAACGGCAGGTCTATCTTTTCCTCTTTGAGCTTAAGCCAGCGTAGCCCACCGGAGCCTAGGCCACTGCCCTTTCCCGAATTAGCCGAGTCAGCGCCTAGGGCCTAGCGACCCGGAAAATCCGTGGCTCGACCTGGCTGTCTTCTGAGCCTCGGGCAGGAGGCCTGCAGGACCCGTGAACTTACTGACATTACTCGGCCTTTGTGCATTATCCGACATTGCCTTATGCCGGATCCTTCCTGACCAACCCGGCTAAATTAAGCCGGTATTCCTTCCTCTGATCCGGCAAGACTTTGCCGGATCCCCTTCGGTCTCTCCCTGCACTTTAGCATGATTGAGAGCTAACTGACTTTCCCAAGTGATCCGGCGCAAGTGATCCGGTCCAAGGGATCCGGCCCAAGAGATCCGGCTTGACCTTGATCCGGCCCGCTCTTTACAGCTCTTAACACCACCTCTTTGCCGTACCCGGGGCAGCCCCCCGACATTTAGATTACCACAACTCAAACTAAAATTCAAACACTGTTTTAGACCAGTGGCAGTTCAGTAATTATCAAGCTCACACAAATTAACATTTGTCAGATCTGCAAGTCGGAAATGGTTCTAAACTTATATCTTTACTCCTGGGAATTTTGGTTTACACAAATTTTATGTTTAACTATTTTATTTCGGATTAAACCAACAGGACAGAAACAGATCTGCACAGAAAAAGGAAAAACAACAGAGAAAAACATTAGATGGGCCAGATCTGGTACTGCTCACGGCCCAGCAGCCAATTCCAGCCAGCCCAAATTTGGCCAGCATTGGGTCGACGCGCGCCCCCTGGCCACGCGTGGTCAAAGCTGGCCCACCTGCCAGCGCCTCACCGCCCCACTGCCCCGTCATCCCCACACGGCCGCCTCCACGTGTGACCGCCCACTGCCCACGCGTGGTCAATGCTGGCCCACCTGCCAGCGACCCGCCGCCCCGCCTCGCCTTCCCCTCCCGCCTCGTCTTCACGTCCCACCTCGTCTTCGCCTCCCCGTGGTCAATGCTGGCCACCAATGGCCACCCTCCCTGCAGTCAATGCTGGCCTGGCCTACCGGCCACCGCCCCCTTCGTCTCCCCCACCCCTGGTCCTTTAAAATGGACCCCGGCCATGTGGATAGGGACACCAGTCCACGCCGAGACCCCACAAAATCTAGCCACCATGTCCCACTGGTTCAAGAGCCCGAAGAGCGAGGATGGCAGCTCCTCCGGCCGGCGCCGGAGCTATGCCGGCAACTCCGTTCCTCCGCCACCGCCGGCGGCCTTCGGCATCGCGCCGCAGGGCGTCCAGATGGTCGGGGCAGCGGCGCCGGCGCGCCGTGCCGTTCAAGGGACGTCGTCCGCGCCCAGGGTCCGTCGCCGGCGCTACGTGCCGGTGAGAGAGTGCTGGTGGCATTGGAACAATGCCACCCGCGTCGAATGGCCCGACGTGCACCTGCTGGAGGACCGGCACCTGAATCCACAGCGCATTCCGGTGCCGCCGATTCCGGCCAGCGGCCGGGCCAGGGCAGTGGAGATCGCACGTCGCCGCCGCCTCCTCCCTCTGGACCTCTACGACGACCCAGCCTATGCGCCGGAGTCCCCCTACTGGGACCAGTGGTTCAGGGATGAGCACGACGACCGCCGCCGCGCTTTTTTCGCGCAGGCCCCTCCACCGCCGCCGGTCCCCTTCGCGTACCCCGCACTGCCGCCTGGCCACGAGGCCCTGTGGATCGAGGAGGAGGTCATCGACGACAATGACCTGGAGATGCAGGCCGCGTACGAGGCCTCCCGCCGCTCCCTCGTCGAGGACGAGATCAAGCGCTGGGAGCACGTGCTAGCCCAGGCCTAGGCCAGGCCGCCGCCGCCGGAGCCTTGGTGGGTGCACATGGCCCGGGAGCAGGAGCAGGAGGAGCTAGAGCTTGAGCAGGTGCCTCCACAGCCCAGCGGCCTCCTTGGCCGGTCCTGGGTCTGGACTGGTGGCAGCTGGTCACCGGAGCGGCGGCAGGAGCAGGCGCCACAGGAGCAGCAGCAGCAACCGGAGCAGGAGCCGGAGGCACCGCTGGCTCATCTGTGGGCCCCGCCGCCCTACATCTTCATCGATTAGGCCGGCGGCGAAGTTTTTTTTTTCCTAAATGTAAGAGCCGGCCCTTAGGCCGGCGATGGCCGTTTGTGGCCCGCCCCCATGTAATTAACCAGGCCATTAGGCCTTTTATCAATGAAAACAGGCCATTAGGCCTTAAAAAATGTTCTTTTTGTCACCGCCGGCGTCGACACCGTGGTTAGGGTTCGCCGTCGCCGCCGCGGGATTTGAGGGAGAGAGGAGGGGCAGTGGGTCGGGGACGAGCTCACCAGGGGACGGCCGCACGCGCGTCCTCGGGGATGGCCGCACACTGTCGATGACGAGGGCGCGGCGGCGGCGGCGGACTTGGGGTCGATTTCGATCGATTCACAGCCGCCCAGCCCCTTGAAACTCGACGGTGGCCAGAGCAGGAGAGGGGGGCGGTGGCCAGAGCAGGAGAGGGCGGCGGTGGTGATGGCGGCACGGGCGTAGGGGGAAAATCTGGCAGCTGGTGGCGTGGGCGCGGCGGCGGCGCCCAGCCCCTTGAAACTCGAAGGTGGCCGGAGCAGGAGAGGGGGCGGTGGCCGGAGCAGGAGAGGGTGATGGCTACGTGTTGGTGAACCCCAAGAGGAAGGTTATGATGTAGACAGCAGAAGTTTTCCCTTGAATAATCTACCCAAGGTTTAATCGGACCAGTAGGACTTGACGATCAATTGGAAGGTTGTTGATGTTGACTCCCCCTGGCGCTAGGGAGCTTGCACCAACGTGGAATCTGCACAGACACAAACCAGAACTTTGCCCAACACGGAACAGAGAGGTTGTCAATCTCTCCGGTCTTGCAGAAACAAAGGGTTAAACGTATGGTGTGGAAAACAGCAGGAAAAACAGCAAGTAACAGGAAACAGATGATTGCAGCAGGTTGTGTAAACAGTATGAGGAAATTGGACCAGGGTCCACAGTTCACTAGTGGTGTCTCTCTCAGAACAGATAACTAGCATGTTGGGTAAACAAATTACAGCTGGGCAATTGAGAAATAGAGAGGGCATAACAATGCAATACATGCCAAGATGTCTACTATGAAATCTAGTTGGGCATTACAACAAAGTACATAGACCGTTATTCCAACCGCATCTATGCCTAAATAATCCACCTTCAAGACAGCATCCACATCCTGTTCAGTATTAAGTTGCTAACAACAGATTATTGCATGAAGTAAAGTGTGTAATGTAATCAATACAAGTGCCCTTGGACACTGCACCAATGTTTTATCCCTAGTAGCAACAGCACATCTAGCATCTTAGACCTTTCTGTCACTGATCCAGATATCTAGAGACTGAACCCACTATCGAGCATAAATACCCCCTCTTGGAGTCACAAGCATCTACTTGGCCAAAGCATCTACTAGCAACGGAGAGCATGCAAGATCAAGAGCACATAGATAAACAACTTGAATAAACATGGTATCAATATTCATCGGATCCCAGCAAACACAACATCTAGCATTACAATAAGACGATCTTGATCATGTTAGGCTGCTCACAAGATCTAAACATGGAGGCACAAGGTAGAGAGACAACCATCTAGCTACTGCTATGGACCTGTAGTCCAGGGTGGACTACTCACGCATCACTCCGGAGGCAGGCATGGTGATGTAGAGCCCTCCGGTGATGATCTCCCCTCCGGCAGGGTCCCGGGAAGAGCTTCAGAACTCCTCCGATCTGAGATTGACGATGACGGCTGCGACGGAACTTTTCGTGGAATATGATCGACCGTAATAGGGTTTTCGCGTCGCGGAGAATATATAGGCGAAGAGGCGGCGTCGGTGGCCGAGGGGGGCCACCACGCCATAGGGGGGCGCGGGCCCACCCTAGGCCGCGCCCTAGTGTGGCGTGGCCCCCTGGTGGGTCTGCTCCGACTCCCCTTTGGACTCCGTGATCTCCTCGTGATATTATTGACGATGTCTTTTGTTTCGTCCAATTCCGAGAATATTTCCTTAATAGATTTTCTGAAACCAAAAACAGCAGAAAACAGGGAACTGGCACTGTGGCATCTTGTTAATAGGTTAGTCCCAGAAAATGCATAAAAATGATATGAAGTGTAACCAAAACATGTAGCAATTGATATAATAACAGCATGGAACATCAAAAATTATAGATACGTTTGAGACGTATCAAGCATACCCCAAGCTTAGTTCCTGCTCGTCCTCGAGTAGGTAAACGATAAAAACAGATAATTTTTGAAGTGACATGCTACCAACACAATCTTTGATCAAATAACAATGTAATGCACATGATCTGAATGAAGTGATCCAAGCCAATGGTCTATAGTTTGCAAGCAAGTAAACAAAGAGTAAACATAAGTGATCACACAAGTGCAGACTTTCATGAATAATACTATAAAACATTTAGAGATATAATAGTCTAACATAATAGTTAGCTCACAGCAGCAATAATTCTCAACATGAAAGTGTTTGTATCAACACAAAGGAAGATAATAGCTTCAGCATTTGCTTCAACTTTCAACATATATATCATATAGATAATGTCAATGCAAAGAATATGATCAACCAAACACAAAGTTACGTAAAAACTGTTATACTGGAGTTGACAATGATGTTTGCTTAAGGAGACAGAAAGAAGTGGGAAAACTGACTCAACATAAAAGTAAAAGAATGGCCCTTCGCAGAGGGAAGCAGGGATTAACATCATGTGCTAGAGCTGTAGTTCCCGAAGGCATATAGAGAGCATAAAATATTGTTTTGTAAGGTAATGGTGTATACAGGTGTCAACAAATCAGCAAATAGGCAATACTCTACTTCACTAGTTGATCAAACTTTACAAGAGCGGCTCCCATGAAGGACGTTATTTCTACCAGCGGGCAGATCATCCCTCTTCTCTTTTGTTTACACACTTGTGAACATTGCTTGACTGACGAATCAGGGGCAAAAAGATGTGAAGAGAATTGTTTGGTTAAAGTTGTAATTACTTGGAATGGTGAAAACACCACATAATAGGTAGGTATGGTGGACACAGGTGGCATGGATTTGGCTCAAGGTTTTGGATGTACAAGAAGCATTCCCTCTTAGTACAGAGTTTAGGCTAGCAAGGTTATTATAAGCAAACATCATTATCAACTGGAATAGCAAGAGTGTACATAAAACACAAGGTTTGACGAACCATAGACTCCCACTGTCTTCCTTGTTAACACATAGCCTTCATCCAAAAATTATCTAGACTACTATGGACTTCCAATCATGCAACAGATTATTATAGCAGAAAATCCTTATAGTAGTTCTTCATTAATAGCCATTACTTACATGATGCACAAGCTTAAACATTAATTACTTGACAGCTCAAAACAATTGGCAAGCATCAAATTACTCAAGACAACGATCTAAAAAGATTCATGTAAGCATTTTATACCACTACCACATGCATAGCATTTTTCTGGTCCAACCAAACACCAATCAACTTATTTGACAACTCTCCAAACAGATATAAGTGAAGCAAGAGAGTACTTTCTTCAAAAGAAACTGAAAGCTCTAACAAGAGATGTATGAAAAACTGAGAGCTAACAGCAATAACAGCAACTAGACAGGAATACTCAACAAGTATAAGTGAAGCACAAGAGTATTCTAATGAAAAAGTGGAGCGTGTCTCTCTCCCAAACATGAATACTAGGATCCAACAAGTATAGCACAGCAAACAAAACAAAACAAACTGAAAACAAAAACACACTGACGCTCCAAGGAAGAGTACACTAGCATGAAGCAATAAAAATATAGCACCATTAGAGATGACCTGATAATTTGTAGATGAAGAAGGGGATGCCTTGGGCATCCCCAAGCTTAGATGCTTGAGTCTTCTTGAAATATGCTGGGGAGGTAAGCCTCCCCAAGCTTAAGCTCTTCACTCTTCTTGATCATGTAATATCATTCTCCTCTATCAACACTTGAAAACTTCCTTCACACCAAAACTTAACAGCTTTTCTCATTAGCAGGTTAGTGCACTAAAAGATAATACTTCAAAGTTCTAGCAAAGACAAAACTCACAAGCCAACTATTTTAAACATTAGCCACTGTTACTAGGCTCAAGTGGGCACTTTTACACGAAAAGAAACCACTTAAAAACTTGTAAAAGAGAGAATGCAAAATAAAAGACAGAATCTGTCAAACCAGAACAGTCTGTAATGACGAATTTTTTCGAGGCACTTACGATGCTCAGATGAAAAACTTTTGAAATAATGAAAGTTGCGTAACATCATCAGGAACATGCACAAAAAGTTTCAGCATTTTTCGATTTTTTCTGATTTTCTACTGAATTAAACGGTGACGAACAGCAATCTGTCCCAATGCAGTCCCGAAAATAAATACCAACTTTGCATTAGTAACTCTCCTTGGCACAACAAAACAGCAAATAAAAGATACAAAGGAGTTGCTACAGAGGTAAACAAGCATCCTTGACTCAAGAAAACAAAAATAAAACAGCAAATAAAAACATGGGTTATCTCCCAGAAGTGCTTTTCTTTAATGCCTTTGAGCTAGGCATGAAGAGATGCATCAAGTATTGTCAAGACCAGAAAATCCAAAACCATAATTTGTCTTGACACTAGTATCATGTGAGTATTTCATCTTCTTCCTAGGGAAGTGTTCCATACCTTTCTTGAGTGGGAATTGAAATTTTATATTCCCCTCTCTCATATCAATAACAGCACCAACAGTTCTCAGAAAAGGTCTTCCCAAAACAATAGGACAAGAAGGATTGCATTCAATATCCAAAACCACAAAATCAACAGGGACAAGATTGTTATTAACCATTATCAAAACATCATCAACTTTTCCTAAAGGTTTCTTCATAGAAGAATCAGCAAAGTGAACATCCAAATGACATTTTTCCAAAGGTGCAAGCTTGAGAATATCATATAAATTTTTAGGCATAACCGAAATACAAGAACCAAGGTCACACAAAGCATTGCATTCAAACTCACTCAGTTTCATTTTAATAACAGGTTCCCAATTATCATCTAACTTCCTAGGGATAGAAGCTTCAAGTTTTAATTTTTCTTCCCTAGCATGCATGAGAGCTTTGATAATATGTTCAGTAAAAGCCATATTTATTTTACTAGCATTAGGACTCTTAGCTAGCTTTTGCAAGAACATGATGACTTCAGTTATGTTACAATTTTCGAAATTGAAGTTGTTGTCATCAAAAACAATGGAGCAATTATCACCAACACCTCTAAAAATTTCAGCACTTTTACTAGGAACAAAAGTAGTGCTATCAGGCAATTTAAAACTTTTTGTAGAGGTAGTAGAGACATTTCCAACACTTATTATCTTTTCACTAACAGTAGGGGGCGCATTAGCATGTGAGGCATCATTTGTTTCATTAGTAAAAATAGTGCAAACTCTAACAACACTATTTTGTTCAGCAATTTCAGCTTCTCTTTCTTCTCTCTCCCATCTTTCATGAAGTTCAGCAAGCATCCTAATGTTATTATCAATTTTAATTTGGATAGCATTGAGTGTTTTACTCTCTCTAATATCACTAGGAATAGCTTTTATTTTCAGCATTTCAACATCATGAGCAAGACTATCAACTTTAGCAGCAAGAGTATCAATTTTTCCTAGCTTTTCCTCAACAGTTTTATTAAAAGTAGTTTGTGTGCTAATAAAATCCTTAAGCATGACTTCAAGATCAGAGGGCACACTTCTATTGTTACTGTAGGAATTACCATAGAATTACCATAAGAGTTGCTACCATTAGCAGGATATGGCCTATAATTGTTGCTACCAAAATTATTCCTATAGCATTGTTGTTGAAGTTGTTATTTTTAATGAAGTTTACATCAACATTTTTCTCATCATGAGCAACCAAAGAAGCAAGAGGAATATTATTTGGATCCACA
The DNA here is from genome assembly GCA_947311845.1 of Poa pratensis. Taxonomy (NCBI): domain Eukaryota; kingdom Viridiplantae; phylum Streptophyta; class Magnoliopsida; order Poales; family Poaceae; genus Poa; species Poa pratensis. The sequence continues at coordinate 97,067,574 of CAMZMU010000117.1, read as the reverse complement.
ACACCATGTCCATTCGAAAGCATAGTCATAATAGCATCAACTTTATCACTCAAGGAGGAAATTTCCTCAACAGAATTTACCTTCTTACCAGTTGGAGCCCTTTCAGTGTGCCATTCAGAATAATTTACCATCATATCATCAAGAAGCTTTGTAGCAGCACCCAAGTGATGGACATAAAGGTCCCTCCAGCAGCCGAGTCCAATAAATTCCTTGAAGAAAAATTTAGTCCTGCATAAAAGGTTTGGATGATCATCCAAGTAGTCAGTCCATGAGTGGGAATTTTTAACCAAAGACTTCATTCTTTCCCAAGCTTGGGCAACATGCTCATTATCAAGTTGCCTAAAGTTCATAATACCACTTCTCAAGGAGATAATTTTAGCAGGAGGATAATATTTTCCAATGAAAGCATCTTTGCATTTAGTCCAGGAATCAATACTATTTCTAGGCAAAGATAGCAACCAATCTTTAGCTCTTCCTCTTAAAGAGAAAGGAAACAATTTCAGCTTAATAATATCACTCTCTACCTCCTTATACTTTTGCATATCACAAAGTTCAACAAAGTTGTTTAAGTGGGCAGCAGCATCATCAGTACTAACACCAGAAAATTGCTCTTTCATAACCAGATTTAACAGTGCAGGCTTAATCTCATAAAATTCTGCTTTAGAAGCAGGTGGAGCAATGGGTGTACAGATAAAATCATTGTTGTTTGTGCTAGTAAAGTCACACAACTTAGTATTTTCAGGATTACTCATTTTAGCAAGCCTAAAACAAGCAACAGGGCAACTCGAAATTAAAAACTAGATGCAGGAATTTAATTTTTTTGGGTTTTTGATTTTTAACAGCAAGCAAAACAAAACTAAAACAAGACAAAAAACAAAGTAAAGAGATTGGAACTGAGAGACTCCCCTTTCCAATAGCCTCCAAGTCCCCGGCAACGGCGCCAGAAAACAGCTTGATGGCTACGTGTTGGTGAACCCCAAGAGGAAGGTTATGATGTAGACAGCAGAAGTTTTCCCTTGAATAATCTACCCAAGGTTATCAATCCAGTAGGACTTGACGATCTATCGGAAGGTTGTTGATGTTGACTCCCCCTGGCGCTAGGGAGCTTGCACCAACGTGGAATCTGCACAGACACAAACCAGAACTTTGCCCAACACGAAACAGAGAGGTTGTCAATCTCTCCGGTCTTGCAGAAACAAAGAGTTAAACGTATGGTGTGGAAAACAGCAGGAAAAACAGCAAGTAACAGGAAACAGATGATTGCAGCAGGTTGTGTAAACAGTATGAGGAAATTGGACCAGGGTCCACAGTTCACTAGTGGTGTCTCTCTCAGAACAGATAACTAGCATGTTGGGTAAACAAATTACAGCTGGGCAATTGACAAATAGAGAGGGCATAACAATGCAATACATGCCAAGATGTCTACTATGAAATCTAGTTGGGCATTACAACAAAGTACATAGACCGTTATTCCAACCGCATCTATGCCTAAATAATCCACCTTCAAGGCAGCATCCGCATCCTGTTCAGTATTAAGTTGCTAACAACAGATTATTGCATGAAGTAAAGTGTGTAATGTAATCAATACAAGTGCCCTTGGACACTGCACCAATGTTTTATCCCTAGTAGCAACAGCACATCTACCATCTTAGACCTTTCTGTCACTGATCCAGATATCTAGAGACTGAACCCACTATCGAGCATAAATACCCCCTCTTGGAGTCACAAGCATCTACTTGGCCAAAGCATCTACTAGCAACGGAGAGCATGCAAGATCAAGAGCACATAGATAAACAACTTGAATAAACATGGTATCAATATTCATCGGATCCCAGCAAACACAACATCTAGCATTACAATAAGATGATCTTGATCATGTTAGGCAGCTCACAAGATCTAAACATGGAGGCACAAGGTAGAGAGACAACCATCTAGCTACTGCTATGGACCCGTAGTCCAGGGGTGGACTACTCACGCATCACTCCGGAGGCAGGCATGGTGATGTAGAGCCCTCCGGTGATGATCTCCCCTCCGGCAGGGTGCCGGGAAGAGCTTCAGAACTCCTCCGATCTGAGATTGACGATGACGGCCGCGACGGAACTTTTCGTGGAATATGATCGACCGTAATAGGGTTTTCGCGTCGGTGGCCGAGGGGGGCCACCACGCCATAGGGGGCGCGGGCCCACCCTGGGCCGCGCCCTAGTGTGGCGTGGCCCCCTGGTGGGTCTGCTCCGACTCCCCTTTGGACTCCGTGATCTCCTCGTGATATTATTGACGATGTCTTTTGTTTCGTCCAATTCCGAGAATATTTCCTTAATAGATTTTCTGAAACCAAAAACAGCAGAAAACAGGGAACTGGCACTGTGGCATCTTGTTAATAGGTTAGTCCCAGAAAATGCATAAAAATGATATGAAGTGTAACCAAAACATGTAGCAATTGATATAATAACAGCATGGAACATCAAAAATTATAGATACGTTTGAGACGTATCAGAGGGCGGCGGTGGCGATGGCGGCACGGGCGCAGGGGGAAAATCCAGCAGCCTGGCGGCGTGGGGGCGGCATCGGCGGCGTCAGAGGGAACACGGAGGCGCGCGGAACGTCGATTTGGGGAAAGTTGGGCAAATTTCTGGCCACAGCCACCCAAATCAGCGCCAAATCGACCTCTAGTCCCGGGTCTGTAGCCGCGAAATTTTGCGCGCGAAGCCCAACGGACCTGTAGTCCCGGTTGGTGTTACCAACCGATACTACATGGGCTTTTGTTTTTTTTTCTTTTTGTATTTTCATATTTCTTTTATATCTTTTGATTCAATCGTCCAAATTAAGTAAAATTTGTTTTCTTTCTTCTGTTTTGGTAAAATTTGTTTTCCATTTTTTTGATTTTTTTGAATTTTTATAAGTTTGACCAACATTTAAACAAGTTTCAAACATGAAAATGAAAAACCAAGCCTGGATCCTTCTTGTTCACTCCAAAATGAAGATTTTGTGAGTTTTTTGAAAGTTTCAAATCCACACCCAAAACCACTTCTCTTCACACATGAGAGTTCATAGTTTGAGATTTGAGATTTCACACCACATGCAAGCATATTTTGTTTGAATGTATCTAGACCTTGTTTATCAATTGGAGTTGTTAGTATATGACAAACTAAGAACATGTGCACTGGTTTTCCATTTTTTTGATGTTTTTTGAATTTTTTATGCTTATTTTGAATTCGGTCAAACCTAAGTTTGACCAACATTTAAACAAGTTTCAAACATGAAAATGAAAAACCAAGCCCGGATCCTTCTTATTCACTCCAAAATGAAGATTTTGTGATTTTTTGAAAGTTTCAAGTTCCACACCCAAAACCACTTCTCTTCACACATGAGAGTTCATAGTTTGAGATTTGAGATTTCACACCACATTCAAGCATATTTTATTTGAATGTATCTAGACCTTGTTTATCAATTGAAGTTGTTAGTATATGACAAACTAAGAACATGTGCACTGGTTTTCCATTTTTGATGTATTTTGAATTTTTTATGCTTATTTTGAATTTGTTCAAACTAAGTTTGACCAACATTTAAACAAGTTTCAAACATGAAAATGAAAAACCAAGACTGGATCCTTCTTGTTCACTCCAAAATGAAGATTTTGTGAGTTTTTTGAAAGTTTCAAATCCACACCCAAAACCACTTCTCTTCACACATGAGAGTTCATAGTTTGAGATTTGAGATTTCACACCACATTCAAGCATATTTTGTTTGAATGTATCTAGACCTTGTTTATCAATTGGAGTTGTTAGTATATGACAAACTAAGAACATGTGCACTGGTTTTCCATTTTTTTGATGTTTTTTGAATTTTTTATGCTTATTTTGAATTCGGTCAAACCTAAGTTTGACCAACATTTAAACAAGTTTCAAACATGAAAATGAAAAACCAAGCCCGGATCCTTCTTATTCACTCCAAAATGAAGATTTTGTGAGTTTTTTGAAAGTTTCAAGTTCCACACCCAAAACCACTTCTCTTCACACATGAGAGTTCATAGTTTGAGATTTGAGATTTCACACCACATTCAAGCATATTTTATTTGAATGTATCTAGACCTTGTTTATCAATTGAAGTTGTTAGTATATGACAAACTAAGAACATGTGCACTGGTTTTCCATTTTTTTGATGTATTTTGAATTTTTTATGATTATTTTGAATTCGTTCAAACTAAGTTTGACCAACATTTAAACAAGTTTCAAACATGAAAATGAAAAACCAAGACTGGATCCTTCTTGTTCACTCCAAAATGAAGATTTTGTGAGTTTTTTGAAAGTTTCAAATCCACACCCAAAACCACTTCTCTTCACACATGAGAGTTCATAGTTTGAGATTTGAGATTTCACACCACATTCAAGCATATTTTGTTTGAATGTATCTAGACCTTGTTTATCAATTGGAGTTGTTAGTATATGACAAACTAAGAACATGTGCACTGGTTTTCCATTTTTTTGATGTTTTTTGAATTTTTTATGCTTATTTTGAATTCGGTCAAACCTAAGTTTGAGCAACTTTTAAACAAGTTTCAAACATGAAAATGAAAAACCAAGCCTGGATCCTTCTTATTCACTCCAAAATGAAGATTTTGTGAGTTTTTTGAAAGTTTCAAGTTCCATACCCAAAACCACTTCTCTTCACACATGAGAGTTCATAGTTTGAGATTTGAGATTTCACACCACATTCAAGCATATTTTGTTTATTTTGTGAATCCAAACAATTATTTTAGTAAACAAAAATAATTAAGTAATACTAATCTTGCATTCAAATAATGTTGAATTTAAATAACAAAAAAATTAATTTTACATTATTATTGCCATTTTCAATTTAATATGGAAATACTCATATCTTTAAACCGGTAAACAGCTTTTAAACGATAAGCGAGTAAATGCTGATTTTATAAAAAGTTCCAGATAATTTTGTGCCATTATAAGACACAACAATAAGCAAGGCACACACTCATTTTGATCATGTTGGACCGAATTGACCGAATACATGAGAACACACAACGGGAGCACACACACATCACTATATAGCTAGTCTACTCATCATATCAACGACATTAAGACGATCGTCATTGGTATTGTAGCCACGTAGACTACCCCACTTCCGTGCAATCTCGAAGCCGAGGAAAGCGTCCAAAGCGGCATACGAGACTTGATCGTAGCTCAATGGAACGTTGTCCCATCCGGAAATATAGAGGTCTTCTAAGTCGTCGTCGTCCTTGTCCTTCTTCTTCTTCTCAAGTTTTTTCCCAATGATAGCATTGGAGAGAGCATAGAGACTCGGAGTAGGATTGCCGGTTGGGTTCCGGCTATCCCTCTGGAGGTCGACCGCGGACGGAATAACAATTTCGTAGTAGCGCAGCATCCGCAAGTCATTGTGGATAGCCACGCCGTAGAACTTGATGGTCTTGTCACCTAAGAAATCCACGAGGAGCTGCGGTACCCTATTAGCCTTGCAGATCTGGAAGACAAGAGTCTCGGACGCCACCGAGAGTTGAAGGACGGCGACGCGCTGCCTTTTCTCGGCTGGAAGATCCCTCTGTCGACCCGGGAGAGGGTCGGTGAACTCGCAGTCGAGTCCAACGCACTTGATCGGTGCGGCGTCGAGGAAGAACTTCTTCACGTCGCGGGTCCACCTCTCCACGCGTGATGCACGGAGGGTGACCCATACCTTGAAGTGCATATCTTCTTTGACGAAGTAGTACAACCGAGACCGAGGTACACGCGCGAGTGGCTCCATTGGAATAGATGAGAGTGGGATCGAGAGAGAGAGAGTTTTTGCAAGGATTAGAGAGAGATTTAGGTGTGCTTAAGGCCATGGATTACTGTAGCTTATATAGGGCGCCGGAGAGGGAGGTCGGCGGGCGGCGCAGTGATTAAATTCCAAGGCTGATCATCTTCCAAGGCACAATCAAAATGCCAGGCTGATCATCTTCCAAGGCGGCAATCAAAACACTGATCAACTTCCAAAGCGTAGCGGGAGTTTACAGGTTTAAAGAGAGACCTCTAGTACCGGTTCGTAATATGGACCGGTACTAGAGGGGTCTCGGACGTGTCCTGTCGGGTTAGACCCCTCTAGTCCCGGTTCGTATTACAAACCAGTGCTAGAGGTCCCTTACGAACCGGGACGAGTTCGTTGCGGCCTCGTAACCTTTGAACCGGGACTAGTCGCCCCCTCTAGTCCGGGTCCAAAGCCCATCCGGGACTAGAGCCCAATTTTGCTCTAGACCAAAGGCCTTGTTTCCACTAGTGGGAATGTTGCACGTACAGGAGTAAGACGACCATTAACTTAAGGCTATGGTTGGGGAAACCTTAATGCATTGTTAGTATACGCGAAAGTTTACTAACAATCCAATCATATAGTATGTGTAATTGCAAGTAGTTGAGTACATGTATATTTAGGCTCTCCCACATAGAAAACTGCATCGAAGACAATGAACCAAGTATCTTCACTAATTAATTTTGGACAATTCCACCACACTTTCCACAATTTTTCCACACTAATGGCACTGCTAGTTTATGGTTCTTTAGTGTACTTTATTGCTGCAGCAACTAACTTTTACTTTCTTGTTGTTTATTATCTCGCAAAGCTATCTTTTATACCCGTATTGTTATTCTAGTTTTATTTCCTAGATAGAGCAAACGTTTAATGTGCGTAGAGTTGTATCAGTGGTTGATAGAACTTGAGAGAATACTTATCCTACCTTTAGCTCCTCGTTGGGTTCGACACTCTTACTTATCGAAAAGGCTACACACGATCCCCTACACTTATGGGTTATCACACACATGTGTGCCGAATATGGGCGGATTATAACAGAGTATGCCATGGATATGGTCATCAGCTCGGTCATTTGGGTTGAAACCCATGTATGTTCATACATAGCTATTTTTAACACTTTTTTTCAAAAGTGTCATATTCTGGGTTTGGTACTTTTTCTAGCAATCAAGTCACCTAAAAGTTATATGCATGGTTTACATAATGCTTGTTGTCTAATTTAAGGATCTACACAACATGATCACTAGCCCTATATGGGTAACCACTTGTTGTTTAGCGAATCCAGGTGATCACTCCAGGTGACATAACATGATCACTCCAGGTGACATATGTCGATATCAAAGAGGAGCGAAAACAACTGGTGGATTATGGAAAACCACAAAGCGTAAAGCGTTGGTCCGGTCTCACGACATTTATTGCTTAGCTCACTGTGTGTGGTAACATGAAGTAGGACAATAGAATCAAACAAATCCGGCAGGATGAGATTGGTTTTTCAAAGGGTGACTCACCTACTGATGACGGGAAAATGGGGCGATCGAAAAAATACGTACGCGTCCACGTCATAGAGACTGATAGAATTTAAATTTAAAGTGCGTCAAAGTAAATGAGACAAATATCAAGTATTGCGGATTCATTATTTCTAGAACTCTTACATATATATAAAAGATCTGTTAATTACATCTCCGGAGAGAAAACCCCTTATTAAGAATTCCAACATAACTATTACATAGAATTACAACATATGATCACTACAATGTGTAGAAAAAAGAAAACTATAAAATGTAGAAATAAAAGTCCTCCACGTGTTGTCGATGTCGGCGTATTCGGGGAGCCATGAAGTATGTCTATGCTAATGTATGGGTAGCATAATGTTTATCATATGATTTTTATAGCACGTACATGACTTGGCTATTTTTACCTAGTTCATTTACCATTCAAAATTTGGTAATAAGTAGTGTTTTATCTTATACTCCCACCGTTCCTAAATATAAGATGTTTTAGCTTTTGTCCACATTCACATGTATCTAGATGTATGTGGACATGTTTTAGTGTGTATGTACACTCATTTGGGTTTGCACCTAGCCAACATGTGAGCTAGATAGAACATCTTATATTGTGAAACGGAGGGAGTAGGTAATATGAACGTTTTTTAATGGTTAATTAGCCAGTTCAGCAAGCATGTGTGCAATATATGGTATAACTCGTTTCATGAGTTAACCTTATCATGTATGTGATTTCTATAAGCATGCATGGAATGGTGATAATATCTTGTCTATTTTGCAGCAACATATATCGTGTTAACCCAACATATGGGTATATGTATATGATGCACTACATTATGTTTTGTGCAAGTAACATAGGCTATGATCCTAGTTATCACGCACCTATATGAAAGAAATGCATGGTTCGATTTAAATCTGTATGAGAGATTATCTTATAACATGTGGGTTTATTGCCTACATGCACTTATGTATTTGTTGCAGATGCATGCACCTATATGAAGTGCATAGCTTAATTATACATGGAAGGTCCATAATTTCAGAACCTATACATGTTATTAAACATTGAGATTTTAGAGTTCCCTTGCTTGTGTCAATATGATCAAGCCAAAGGCATGATTTTAGTGACTTCACGGATGTATGCACCTATATGAAATAAATGCACGGTTCAATCTTATATAAGAGATTATCTTATGACATGTAAATTGATTTTCTACATGCACTTGTATATTTCTCATATCTAGTTTTGAGGATACCTGCACCTATATAGAGTGCCTAGCTTAATTATACATGGAAGGCCTAGTTTCTCATAACGTATATATTTTGAGCAACTTGGTTCATGTCAATGTGACCAAACCAAGCGCCAAGTTTTGGAAACATGTTCATTTAGAAAACACCTGGTTTGTGTCAATGTGACCAAACCAAGAGGGCATGATTTTGATGATATCTATATTTGAGCAACTTGGTTCATATCAATGTGACCAAACCAAGAGCATGATTTTTAGAAACATATGTATTTAGACCGCTTGGTTTGTGTCAATGTAACCAAACCAAGAGCCAAGTTTTCATGATCAAAACAACTGCGACTAGCAAATAAGATGAGCTCTTAGGAAGAGCAAATTCCTTAGTTTGTGTCAATGTGACCAAACTAAAGATTAGAAGATGGAGCTCCATGGCGTGTGTCAATGTGACCAGCCAAGAAGCGAAGTAAGGATCATATTCTCACCTTCTTCCGATGTCCTCCAAGTCTTCTTCTTGCGTATGCGAAGCCGGCGTACCAAACTCGTCGATGTCGAACGGCCGGCCGGCAGACACTAAACAGCCAACGCTTTGTAGCGAGAGTGTTGAGCAGCTGACGACTAGCAACGCCGACGACGAGCGGCCGACAGCGTGTATGCAGATGAGCAGCGCGGCGAGAGAGCGATGGACTGGTGCGAGTATCAGCGATGGACTGGTGAATGATCAGCCATTTCTGATTAGCTAATTTCTGGGCAGCAGCGATGGACTTTCGGCCCACTTTGCATCTATGTCTCGGTGAGTATTTATGGATGGGAGCAGAGGCACTACGCCGTGCAGGAGATCGTGGGAGCGTGGCCACGTTCTTCTTGTTAGGAAACCAACGTACGCACCACGTGCGGGTCCCACCCTTTCTTGGGATGGGGGTTTTCCCTCTAGATTGGTCCTCAACCCTAGCCCCTCTCCCTCCTATATATACCCATGTATTGTATTGAGAGAGACACACAATTGATAATAAAGATCAGTCCCGCCTATATCTCTGTGTCCTTTTACTTTTCGCATCTGTGATTGTGCCGCGTGTACGACTCCTTCGACTACGCTCTCGCTGCACGCCCTTGGACCGGACTCGCCGGCAAAGGTTGTGCAACACGTTATCAGCACGAACTGCTCCGCCAACTGATCTGCATCGAGCCTTCATCAAGCAGGCTCTCGTCGTTCATCACGGAGGTATAATCCAGATCCGATCGCAACAACGGTTTTGCATCTATTTATGTTTCCATTCTTGCAATACGTTTTATATTACCTACGGTGTCGATTTCTCTCCCGAGAGTCGAGCTGACGAATACTTCGCCGACCAATGTCGATACTCTCGGATTCATGGGGGATTTGATGACGCCATCGTAGGGAGTCGGTACGGAAGTGATCCTGATGATCACGGTACCGCCGCGGCGCACCGGCTGTGCGACGCGCCGTCTCGATTTCAGATGAACGGACGATGAAAATTGACATCCGAAGTGTTTTTGTGTCGGCGTAAAAGACGTCGTCGGCTGACTGCCGTAGAGCCATTCGTCGTGTGTTGCATAGGTCAGCAAGCCGCCACGCAACACACCGAGCCTCGCACTACGTGGCACCGCCGTCGCTCTTCCGCGCGAGAAGGTCCAGATGACCGTCCTCGCTGCGTACCCTGCTGACCGCACCTGCGTGTCGGCAGCGCCGTCCCGCGGACGACAGCCCTGCTGGCCGTGCCGCCCGAGCGCGCACGCCCGAGGGGCGCCGCCGACCGCTGCCTGGCCTTGCGCCGAGGCCGTCGCCGCTGGAGCCCTGCTGGCCGTCCGCGCTCGCCGTGCCCGGCAGCGCTGTGACCGCGCCGCCCGCATCCGCGCCATGGCCGCGTCGGCGCGCCGTCCGCGTACGAACTCGAGGCCTAGTCGGCCGAGCCCCGCGACGTGCGAGGTCGCGCCGCCGGCCGCCACCCGCGCCGAGCCTGCGCTGGCGCGCTCACCGCGTCGCCTCCTGCCGCACCATGGCCGGCCGCGTGCAAGCACGCCCCGCGCCTGGGACGCGTCGCGAACGCGCACGACGGGCAAGTCGCGCCTCGGCCGCCCCGCGCGCGCGGACCTGCCGGCCTTCGCCGCCCCCGCCCGCTGCCGTCCCACGCACCACTTGCCCCCGTGCGCCGCCCGGCCCTGCTGGCCGCCGGCGCAGCCGCCGTGCCGCCGCCGCCACCAACCCAGCGCGCTAGGAAACCTAGCGCGTCGTCCCCTGGGATGTTTCGTGGTGGGCCGGCCCACGAGGCGTCGAGGCAGTTGGGCCACATACGGCCCAAGTTCGTCCTCTAAAAAAAAAGAAAAAAAAAGAGGGAGCAGAGGTACGGGATGGTTTTGGTTATGGGCCACAGCCCATTGTGGCCTATTTTCGGCCTGCTGCCGATCGGGCCGGACCGAATACGGCTACGCGCACAGATTTTATAATTTAGCACCTGAACTTTTTCAGAATTAGGTATAACTTTATTCCTGTTGAATAAATTTACCTGTAAGTTCCTGGACAAGTCTGGTTTTGCTGAATTTATATTTTTGTGCATAAAATAGTTTCGGAAGGTCAATTTTAGGGCCAATTTTTTTCACGTTAGTGATGCGCTTAACATGTTTCCGTCATTATAATGCTTTGATTATATGTTTTCATTGCTAGAATTAATTGTTTAATTACTTTTAATTGCTCTGAAATCATTGTTAGCATGTTTTTAAATATTGGAACGTCATGTTAATGAACAATTGTATCTTCATCGCATTTATGCAATGGATTACCTGCTGTAATCGGGATTACCTGCTGTAATCTATTGAATAAACTGCAGATGGCCGGAATCGTCAACCGTGAGTTCACTGAGCTAGCCCAAAATGGGCTCAACTATCTGACGTGGGCATCGGACGTTGAGATCTTCCTCACGTTCAGGCTTTGCATTTTCTGTGTCACCACCTCTGCAGTACTCTGAAAAATGAGTACATGGCTAAGCGGAGTGCTTTGGACCTCTGGAATGCTCTTAAACAGCGTTTCGAGCGACTAAAGTACACTGTTCACCCGCGGACAGAGGCGGAGTGGAAGCGTCTGAGGTTTCAGAACTTCAAGACGGTGGGAGACTATAATTCGGCTTTGCACCGGATTTGCACCTCTCTTCGGATGTGTGGTGTCACTATCACCGACACCCAGAAGATTGAGAAAACTCTCTCTACTTTCCACCCCGATGTTGTACAGTCCTCGCGGAATTACCGCCAGGGGAAGTACACGCAGTATGCAGAGCTTGTGGACATACTCCAGGTGGAGGAGGCGCAGGATGAGCTCTTGCGAAAGAACTCTCTCGCGCAGCCACTTGGAGCGAGTTCCCGTCAGGAGGCCCATGCTAGCGCCTACAAGGCCCATGTGCCTCTCAAGAAGAAGAGAGGCAGGAAGGGCAAGAAGGCGCCTCACCCCCCTCGCTAGGCTCAGCAGCATCAGCCAGGCAAGGGGGAGCAGAGGCCCTAGGAATGCTACCAGTGCGGCTCTACAGAACACTTCTCACGCCAGTGCCGTGCACCTAAGGACGTTGTGGAAACGTACAAGGCTAGTAAGAAGGTGCATGAATCGCACCTCGCCTCAGTACAGGGGGAGGCACCTCCGGCACCCATGGTGGCGCCCGAGATCCTCCCGTCGCCTCCACCTCTGCCTATGGTTGCGCCCATGGAGATAGCCCTACGGTCTCAACGGACGTCGTCTCTATGGAGGTCGATCACTTGGTGCTCCCTTTTGCACCTCGTGTAGGCACTGATGATGATCCGAGGAGCAATTCGCTCAGTTGGACATTGAGTGTGAAGTGAACGCGCGTTCTCTATGCCCGTCTAAGCTTCCACTGTTTAACTTATCATGATTCCTTAGGCTATATGAGATACATTTGGTTTGTAAGCTCTATAAGAGCAAGCATATTCATTATTTCGACGCTTGAATGACATTTGATTATCGTTCATTAATTCCTCTATTTAAATATGATGGCATGTTATGTTCTGAGATATATGCATTTGTTTGTAATGTCGCTACTTCCTCGCTTCATTATTTTATTACATGCAAATGTCTTAGACACGTGTGGCACCCCAATGGAGTAAACATGTCTCGTGGAAAACGATACACAAATACCATCTTCAGGGAGATTATGTGCTTTGAGTGTGATAAAATTCTCGAGGTAGTGTTATGAAAATCGCCGGCTGCGATCCTTATATAGTTGGCTCCGGACGAGCCACTATCATACTACCCATGGGAACAACTTTGATCATTAACGATGCATTGTTGTACCCCGAGTCACTCGCACCCCCTTAAGTTTCAATGGTTTTCACGCTAATAGTCTCCAGCTGAGACCGGTGTTATGAAGGTATGGAATGCCTCTAATCACTGGCGCGATGAAAATGGTAAACATGTTCTTGGAAATTTTTCCTCCATTGGACACATGGCTATGCTACACGGTAATTGTAGCACTGCCTGTGTACACTACCTTCCGATGCTCTGAACTATTTTGCCTATGGCATGATAGATTAGGCCACTCAGTCTAAGTATGATGAGGAATATACAACTCAAACGGTCATAATGTTAAAGTGAAAAACTTCCCAAATCCTGATGATTTCGTATGCTCCGCATACGCTACGGGAAGTTAATCATTAGACCCCCCCCTTAAAGGTGAAGGATGAAATCCATCATAAGAGTTGTATTTCACCAACCAGATGTTGGGGCAAGCTGTGTTACACGCTGCTAAACTCATTAACTTTAGACCGTTGGCCTACAACATCCATTCTCATGTGCAGCTTGCGCAGGGTCGGCACCGATAATTTCCCACCTTTATAGGTTCGGTTGCCAGGTGTATGTACCGATACCACCACCCCAGCGATCAGCAATGGGCCCCTCCGTAAGTCGGGGATATACGTTGGTTATGCGACTGTGTCCATAATCAGGTATTTGGACCCCATGACAAGTGAATGTCATACGGCCCGCTTCGCTGATTGCATTGACGAGGATCTCTTTCCGACTTTAGGGGGAGATAATCAACCCCTTGATGATAAAAGTCGAGAAATCACGTGCCAAGTCACGGAGATCCACGCTCATGACCCACGCACTGCCGAGACAAATAAAAAGTCCAAAAGAAAATTGATTTGCATGCATTAGCGAATCAACTGCCTGATCACTTTAGTGACTTGTAAACTGTGACAAAGTCGCATATGCCTGCGCGCAATGCACCGGAAAGGGTTGAGATACCGAAGTTAACTATGGTACACCCGCTCCCGTCCAAAGGCCTAAAAGGACGGGAAATCCGGTTTCTCAACTCCTAAGTACTCGGGGACGCCTGAGGAAGAAGGATAAGAGAGATTTATCACAGACAGTCACCAAAGCCCCTAGTAAGAAAAAGGGGAGCCAATTGAGACCTGGCACAAGTTCGGAAAGTCCTGTGCACGGGATTCCGGACTTGAACGTTCCTATTGAGGGAACATCCAGCGGAGATGTGAGTACACACATCGGCGCGAAAAAGCTAAAGGACCTCGCTCCTGTAATGGGAAATACGGTGGAGCAAGAGGTAGCGCCAGATGCGCCCCATGACGAAATGGCCATAAATTATGTAAATAAGGGAGAGTCAAGGAACCGAGCAATGGCAATTGTCGACATTAACTTTGCTATAGAATTGCCTCAATCATAGATCCTGACCCTAGGCCTAACAATCTCGTTGATTGTAAAATAAGGTCGGATTGGAAAGATTGGCAGGAGGCAGTTACCTCACACATGAGGTAGATCGGTACAGAGCAAGGCTCGTCGCTCAAGGGTTCACTCAACGACCAGATGTCGATATTGAGGAAACTTACTCCCTAGTCATGGCTGGTATAACCTTTAGATACTTGATCTCGATGGCAGTAAATCTGGACTTAACAATGAAATTGTTGGATGTTGTCACTGCTTACCTATATGGTAACCTTGATTCGGACATTTACATGAAGGTACCGAAAGGTATCCCCATTCCGCACCAAGAGAGCAAATCAGGGTCTATACAGTGTTCTTCTTCGGGAGTCATTGTACGGACTTAAACAGTCTGGAAGGATGTGGAATAATTGCTTAAGCGATTTCCTTCATCAGAAGGGCTACACGAGCAACAAAGATTGCCCATGTGTCTTTATACGGCGATCCCAAGATGGATTCTGTATAATCTCGGTGTACGTGGACGATTTGAATATAATCAGTACACCTATAGATATTGAGGAAGCGAGTTCCTACCTGATGTCGGAATTCGAGATGAAGGACTTTGGTAAAACCAAGTTCTGTCTGGGTGTGCAACTTGAACATTCCCCTGCTGGGATTCTAGTGCACCAGTCTGCCTACACCCAGAAGGTGTTCGAGGCATATCCTTCGAAGACCCCAATGATTGGGAGGTCTTTGCAGCAAGATAAGGACCCGTTCAGGCCTAAGGAAGAGGGGGAGGAAATTCTGGGACCAGAATTCCCCTACTTGAGCGTCGTTGGAGCACTCATGTATCTCGTGAATTGTACACGGCCGGACATTGCGTTCGCTGTCAATTTGCTTGCTAGGTACAGTTCTGAGCCTACCTAGAAATTGGAAAGGCATCAAGGACGTCTTCCGATACCTGCAAGGGACCAAATATCTTGGGCTGTTTTATAGGAGGAATCAAGACCTATCATTGGTAGGCTATGCTGATGTAGGGTACCTGTCGGACCCGCACACTTCCAAGTCATAGACTGGATATGTTTTCCTTTGTGGTGGAACTAATGTTCCCTATAAATCGTCTGAGCAAAGTCTTCTATCGACTTCGACGAACCACTCTGAAATCATAGCACTATAAGAAGCATCACAAGAGTGTGCATGGCTTCGACAGATGATTCGCCACATTCAGCAGACGTGTGGGCTGAACACCGTACAAACCCCCACCATTATTTATGATGATAATTCAGCTTGTGTTGCACAAGTGCAGTCAGGGCATGTGGAGAGTAATCTCATCAACCCCAAGTTTTTCTATGCGCATGAGCTGCCGAAGACAAACGAGGTAAGGATCTTGCATACTAAGTCACGTGACAATCTCGCTGATATGTTCACTAAATCATTACCGGCATCATCTTTTGAGAGGTGTGTTCGTGGAATCGGTATGATGAGACTTAGAGATATGCCAGACTCGGGGGAGATTCTTCACACCCCCATCTGAAAATCTTGATCCGGATGATCAAGTACTCAACCTGATGTTGAGTGGATTGTACTCTTTTTCCCTTATGTGAGTTTTCCCGATGTTTCTCACATTGAGGTTTTTGATGAGGCAATTCGTGCAACATAAGGAGACGTATGCTATGCGCTCTTTCTCCATATTTTTCCCACTGGGTTTTTCGGAGTTTTGAGACATAGACAATACGGGATGTCGGACCAAGGGGGAGTGTTAGGAAACCAACGTACGCACCACGTGCGGGTCCCACCCTTTCTTGGGATGGGGGTTTTCCCTCTAGATTGGTCCTCAACCCTAGCCCCTCTCCCTCTATATATACCCATGTATTGTATTGAGAGAGACACACAATTGATAATAAAGATCAGTCCCGCTATATCTCTGTGTCCTTTTACTTTTCGCATCTGTGATTGTGCCGCGTGTACGACTCCTTCGACTACGCTCTCGCTGCACGCCCTTGGACCGGACTCGCCGGCAAAGGTTGTGCAACACTTCTGATCCTGCGGGACGTGGGCATCGAGGAAACTTGACCATGTAGTTTTTCTGTATGGCCAAATTGATCAGCGTGCATGGTCGATGCATGTAGGCCTGCAGCCATTGCATGTCTCGTTTGGTGACATGGGCTGATTAGCTTTGGTAGTTAAAACGAGGTATTAGTTCACCGCAAAAAAAAAGAGGTATTAGTTACTTCGTGGGCTTTGGCCACTAATCCATGCACAAACATCGCCTGCCACCATTTTTTAATCATTGTGTGGGCTTTAATTGTACGCATGCAGCCATGCATGGCTTTGGGCCATGGGCTGTGTGATTAATTAGTTGGTAATCTCGCCACCTAAACTATGCACGTGGCTGGTACTCCCTCGATCCAAAAATAACTGTCTTACATTTGTCAAAAATTGGATGTATCTAGACATAAAACATGTATAGGTACATTCACTTTTATACAAATTTAAGACACTTATTTTCGGACGGAGGATACATGATATTTTCCGGCCATGTGTATGGCTTAAAGTGCATATGAATTAGCTAGCTGAACATGGAGCTCAAATGATAAGCCATTATTAATTCATTTTAAATTTCCTTTTGACGCGGTTTTCGCACATACACTAGTGAAAATGGGCATTCCATTCGGAGGTTTAGTCCCTGTCGCGTTTGAGTCCGGGACTAATGTCAGCATTAGTCCGGTTCCAACGGCTAGGGCGCCCCACGGGGCACGGCCAGCTTTATTCTTGGGTCAAATGGGACCTTTAGTCCCGGTTAGTATCACCAACCGGCACTAAAGGAGTTGCGGCAGGCTACGGCCGTTGCATTTAATATGGAATAATTCATATCTTTAAATCCGTAAATCGAAATTTAACAAATAAAATGTCTAAATCGATTAAAAAATGAGAGGAATCCAAATATGACAATTATATCATCTTTTGCATCACAAAAACTCATTTAACTAGGTGAAATTACTTTCGAAAAATTCGCATAAACTCATTTTGCCACTTAGAAAAAGAAAAATGATATTTATAAAAATAATTTGAAAAATCCCTTCGAAAACATTGTTTACTATACCAAGATACACTTATTTGTCGAATATGAGAACTTTATCACAAACTATGCCGTGTGAATGGTCATAACTTGGTCATTTGGCTTGAAACTTATAGATGTTTATACATGATAGAACTTTTTGTGAAGATTGTTTTTGAATAATTTGTCAAAAATAAAGTTTATCATTTTTCATAGCAACTAGTACACATTAAAGGACTCCATGCCAGAGGATATCTTTTTTTGAGGTTTTTCACTTTATTTTATTTTTTTCAAAAAAGGTCAAAATGGCCACCATGACCATTCATCGAAAGAGGTCAAATTCTCTAAAACTATCGTTATTTCTGTGATACAACCACTAGTTGTGTACCTTAAAATGATTTTATAAAAAAATTCTGACCAAACTATCAAACACTTGTAGTTCAAATTTGGATTACTTTTGAAAAATCAGCATAAACTCTTTTAACTAGGCGAAATTAGATAGAAATCAAGAAAATCCCTAATATTTGGGGATTATCCATCAAATGTGGACTACTCTTTGTGAGAATTAGATGGGTGCCATTTTGCACCATATTTTTTGTACTTGGTTCATAAAAAAATCATTTTTGGCACTTAGAAAAAGGAAAATGATATTTATAAAAATAATTTTAAAAATCACTTCGGAACCATTGTTTCTTATACCAAGATACACCTATTTGTTGAATATGAGAACTTTATCACAAACTATGCCATGTGAATGGTCATAACTTGGTCATTTGGCTTGAAACTTATAGATGTTTATACATGATAGTGTTTTTTGTGAAGATTGTTTTTGAATAATTTGTCAAAAATCAAGTTTATCATTTTTCATAAAAACTAGTACACATAAAAAGTCTCCATGCCAGAGGATATCTTTTTTTGAGGTTTTTTTCACTTTATTTGATTTTTTTCAAAAAAGGTCAAAATAGCCACCATGACTATTCATCGAAAGAGGTCAAATTCTCTAAAACTATCAATGTTTCTGTGATACAACCAATAGTTGTGTACCTTAAAATAATTTTATAAAAAAAGCATACCAAACTATCAAACTCTTGTAGTTCAAATTTGGATTACTTTCGGAAAATCAGCATAACCTCTTTTAACTTGGCGAAATTAGATAGAAATCAAGAAAATTCCAAATACTTGGAGATTATCCATCAAATGTGGACTACTCTTTGTGAGAATTAGATGGGTGCCATTTTGCACCATATTTTTTGTACTTGGTTCACAAAAAAAGTCATTTTTGCCACTTAGAAAAAGGAAAATGATATTTATAAAAATAATTTGAAAAATCCCTTCAGAACCATTGTTTCTTATACCAAGATACACTATCTGTCGAATATGATAACTTTATCACAAACTATGCCGTGGGAATGGTCATAACTTGGTAATTTGACTTGAAACTTATAGATGTTTATACATGATAGACCTTTTTGTGAAGATTGTTTTTGAATAATTTGTCAAAAATCAAGTTTATCATTTTTCATAGCAACTAGTACACATAAAAGGACTCCATGCCAGAGGATATCTTTTTTTGAGGTTTTTTCACTTTATTTGATTTTTTTCAAAAAGCGGTCAAAAAGGCCACCATGACTATTCATCGAAAGAGGTCAAATTATCTAAAACTATCGGTGTTTCTGTTATACAACCACTAGTTGTGTACCTTAAAATGGTTTTATAAAAAAATTCAGACCAAACTATCAAACACTTGTAGTCCAAATTTGGATTACTTTCGGAAAATTAGCATAAACTCTTTTAACTAGGCGAAATTAGATAGAAATCAAGAAAATTACTAATATTTGGGGATTATCCATCAAATGTGGACTACTCTTTGTGAGAATTAGATTGGTGCCATTTTGCACCATATTTTTTGTACTTGGTTCACAAAAAAGTCATTTTTGCCACTTAGAAAGAGGTAAATGATATTTATAAAAATAATTTTAAAATTTACTTCAGAACCATTGCTTCCTATACCAAGATACACCTATTTGTCGAATATGAGAACTTTATCGCAAACTATGCCGTGAGAATTGACATAACTTATCATTTGGCTCAATGCTAGAGGTTTTTTTCATAGCAAATTTATTGATGTTTCTGTGATGAAAAATATGACATGGATGGCATATTTGAATTCCTCTCATTTTTCTAATCGATTTAGACATTTTATTTGTCAAATTTTGATTTACGGATTTAAAGATATGAATTATTCCATATTAAATATTATTACATAATCACTGTTATTTATTCAAAAAATATTATTACATAATCATTTTTATTTATTCAGAAAATAACATTACATAATCATTGTTATTTATTCAAATAAATTTTGAAAATTTAAACAATAAAAAAGTGTAACATCATGACGCAGGGGTTAATATGATTGATAGGATACTAATATCACTAAGTTCTAACTTCTCATTTTGATGCTAATTTGGAAGGAACTCAAAAGTTAAGCGTGCTTGGGCTAGAGCAATTTGAGGATGGGTGACCGAATGGGAAGTTTAACCAGGGTAAGTACTTTGACCTATGAATAAGTGTATAATTAGAAATTAAGTGTGTGGCTAAGTGGGAAATATCAGAATAGAATTAAGAATATAATTAAGAAAGAACTGAAAATAGAATTAAAAAACTCCGGTCCTTTAGTACCGGTTGGTAACACCAACCGGGACCAACCGGGACTAAAGGAGGGGGACCTTTAGTCCCGATTCCGTAGTACCGGTTGGATAACCGGGACTAAACACAGTTCCCAACCGGTACTAAAGGCTTGTTTTCTACTAGTGATATAATGTATTTCATAGTATTGTTGGAGTGACGCCGACGTTTGTCTCAGGGTCAAATAGTAAACCGACCGGCCGATATTTATTTGCCGGTTGAATTTTCATGTGTTGATTATATTTTATGGCAATTTAGGGTCGCCAGCGACGGTGAATATTCGGTGATCTATCAATGGTTTTATTTTTTGATAAGAGTATATTTAATATCATGAAGATATTAATTATTGTCGATGATTTATATGTCGAACAATTTATCCCTTTTTATCATGAGGCAAATCCTATTTTCTAAGATTTATCTCATTATTAAATCATTTTATCATATTTTGAAATTTACTTTACATCTAAAGACAAAATCAGTGTCAACAGATGCCCCTCGAGGTTTAGATGCGAATAAGATTGTCTTATTTCGGACGACGGTGTCAACCGAGACGGCGCCGGTGACGCCGCTGCGAAGCCGTGGCGGAGAAGGCGGAGTCGAGCCTAGACTTAATGGTGGGGCTGGGGGTGGGGTTCGCCGGTGTCGTGGTTTGGGGGGGGGGGGCTTAGAGGGATGGTCGGCGGCGGCGACGGGCCGGCGGCGGTGGTGATTTGAGGATGGCGGGGCGGCGAGGCAGCCACGGTAGCGCCGCCGTCCGCGGGCAGCGGAGGCAGGCGGTTAGGCCGGCGACGGCTGCGGGGGTGTGCTCGGCTTCCTCCTGTCGGAACGGCCACGTGCTTCGGTCGGAAACCGAGCGAGCCTTCGCGCGCGCAGAATAGCCTCGGCCCACTCTAAGGCCTTGTTTACTTCAAAGGTTTTCCAGGGGATGGGAAGAGTAGGGATGGGAGGGGATTTGGTGAACACCCAATCCCCACAAATCCCAACAAATACTCTTCCCCTACAATACACTAGTATGTACTAGAGTTTTTGTGTTAGGCAAAAATGAGGTGGTTGGTAGGGGATATTTAGGGATTATCCCCTCCCATCCCCTAAAATACACTAGAAGTATCCAAACTAGTGGGGATTTTCCGGGATCCAAGATAATCCCTCCCATCCCGTAAAATACAATCGAGGTAAACAAGGCCTATGGTAGAAATAGTAAGTTTGAAATAGCTAGACGAGCGGATTGATAGAGGAGCTGGGTAGATACAAAGTACATCAGTGATCAGTCCAACAGTAAGTATATTCACTCCAGGAATGCACACAGTACCAAAAGTACAAAAACATTCTACCTCACTGCACTGCTGCTAGCTCTAAGTTGACGAGGGAATATCTCCCCGGCAACAGTGCCAGAAACAATGCTTGTACGTCACACGTCAGTTGGGAACCCCAAGAGGAAGGTATGATGAGTGCAGCAGCAAGTTTTCCCTCAGTATGAAACCAAGGTTTAATCGAACCAGTAGGAAAACGAGGTTTGCTTCGAAGGTGTTGGTGAAGGAGTGTAGTGCGGCGCAACACCAGGGATTCCGGTGCCAACGTGGAACCTGCACAACACAATCAAATTACTTTGCCCCAACTTAACAGTGAGGTTGTCAATCTCACCGGCTTGCTGAAAACAAAGGGTTAAACGTATCGAATGGAAATGATGTTTGTTTGCATAAAACAGTAGAGAACAATGATTGCAGTAGATTGTATTTCAGATGTAAAAGAATGGACCGGGGTCCACAGTTCACTAGTGGTGTCTCTCCAATAAGATAACTAACATGCTGGGTAAACAAATTACAGCTGGGCAATTGACAATTGATAAGTGCATATAACATGCATGTGTGAGTGTGGTGTCTACTATGAGATTCATTTGGGCATTACGACAAAGTACATAGACCGCTATCCAGCATGCATCTATGCCTAAATAGTCCACTTTCCGGTTAACATCCGTACCCCTTCCAGTATTAAGTTGCAAGCAACAGACAATTGCATTAAGTAATGTGCGTAATGTAAACAATACATTCATCCTTGAATAAAGCATTGCTGTTTTACCCCTAGTGGCAACAACACATCTACAACCTTAGAACTTGCTGTCACTATCCCAGGTTAAATAGAGGTTGAACCCAACTATCATGCATAAATACCCCCTCTTGGAGTTACAAGTATTCACTTGGCCAAGGCTTCAACAAGTAACGGAGAGCATGCAAGATCACAAATGACATAGACATGATAATATAATATTCAGCTCCACATAGGTATCAATATAAGTCAGATCCCAGCAAACACAACATGTAGCATTACAATAAGATGATCTTGATCATGATAGGCAGCTCACAAGATCTAAACATGATGGCACAAGTGGAGAAGACAACCATCTAGCTACTGCTATGGACCCATAGTCCAAGGATGAACTACTCACGCATCACTCCGGAGGCGGGCATGGCGATGTAGAGCCCTCCGGTGATGATTCCCCTCTCCGGCAGGGTGCCGGGAAGAGCTTCAGAACCCCCCGAGTTAGGGTTGACGACGGCGGCGGCAGCGAATATGTTCTGGATGAAAGGCTCGGTGTTTTAGGGTTTTCACGTCTCGGGGAATAAATAGGCGAAGGGGCGATGTCGGCGGACCCCCGAGGGGCCCAAACCACCTGGCGGCGCGGCTGGGCCCACTGCCGCGCCGCCTGTGGTTTGGCCACCTCGTGGCTCTCTTCGTCTCTCCTTCGGACTCCGTGTACGTGCTGGAAAAATAGGGACTGGCCTTTTGTTTCGTGCAATTCCGAGAATATTTCCAGAAGTAACTTTCTGAAACCAAAAACAGCAGAAAACAGGGAACTGGCACTGTGGCATCTTGTTAATAGGTTAGTCCCAGAAAATGCATAAAAGTGATACGAAGTGTATATAAAACATGTAGCAAATGGTATAATATAAGCATGGAACAGCAGAAATTATGGATACGTTGGAGACGTATCAAGCATCCCCAAGCTTAGTTCTACTCGTCCTCGAGTAGGTAAAACGATAACAACAAATAATTTCTGAGGAGACATGCTTTCACACAATCTTGATCAATATATTGCAAGGCTCATGTCATGAATGAAGTGACTCAAAGCAATGATCTATAGTTTGCTAACAAATAGATAAAGAGTAAACAATGAATCATATAAGCAAAAACTTTTCATGAATAGTACTTTCAAGACAAGCATCAAAAAGTTTTGCATAAGAGGTAACTCATAAAGCAATAGATTCAAAGTAAAAGGCATTGAAGCAACACAAAGGATGATTAAGTTTCAGCATTTGCTTTCAACTTGTAACATGTATATCTCATGGATAGTTGTCAACATAAAGCAATATAACAAGTGCAATAAGTAAATATGTAAGAATCAATGCACACAAAGTTGACACAAGTGTTTGCTTCTAAGATAGAAAGGAGTAGGTAAACTGACTCAACATAAAGTAAAAGATAGGCCCTTCGCAGAGGGAAGCAGGGATTAAATCATGTGCTAGAGCTTTTTAAGTTTTCGAAAGCATATAGAGAGCACAAAATAAGTATTTGAGAGGTGTTTGTTGTTGTCAACGAATGGTAGTGGGCACTCTAACCCCCTTGTCAACCAGACTTTCAAGAGCGGCTCCCATGAAGGACGTTATCTCTACCAGCAAGGTAGATCATCCCTCTTCTCTTTTGTTTACACATGTATTTTAGTTTCTTTATAGATGACACTCCTCCCAACCTTTTGCTTACACAAGCCATGGCTAACCGAATCCTCGGGTGCCTTCCAACATTCACATACCATGGAGGAGTGTCTATTGCAAAATTAAGTTGCTTACTGATAAATCAGGGCAAAACATGTGAAGAGAATTATTAATGAAAGTTGTAATTAATTGGGGCTGGGCACCCCGTTGCCAGCTCTTTTTGCAAATTATTGGATAAGCGGATGTATATGCCACTAGTCCATTGGTGAAAGTCTGTCAGAAGTAAATGACAAGATTGAAAGATAAAACACCACATACTTCCTCATGAGCTATAAAACATTGACACAAATAAGGAGTAATAAAGTTTTGAATAGTTTAAAGGTAGCACATGAAATATTTACTTGGAATGGCAGGAAATACCACATAGTAGGTAGGTATGGTGGACACAAATGGCATGGGTTTTGGCTCAAGTTTTGGATGCACGAGAAGCATTCCCTCTCAGTACAGAGTTTAGGCTAGCAAGGTTGTTTGAAGCAAACACAAGTATAAACCGGTACAGCAAGAATCACATAAAAACATATTGCAAGTATTATAAGACTCTACACTGTCTTCCTTGTTGCTCAAACATTTTACCAGAAAATATCTAGACCTTAGAGAGAACAAATATGCATCCCAAGTCTCAACAAGCTCTACGGTAGTTCTCCACTACTAGGCTTTAACTACATGATGCAAGAGCTTAAACATGATCTACTTGAGAGCTCAAAACAATTGCAAAGCATCAAATCAAAACAAGACAATGATCTACAAGAATGCATATGTCTTTTCCAATACCAACTACTACATGTAGCATTTTCTTTCTTCCAAACAAACACCAATCAATTTATTTAAACATAAACTCTCCAAATGATAATATAATGCAGCAAGAGAGTATTTATAAACAAGTGCTAACAGCTCGAAGAGATGCATGAAAAACAGGAGCTAAAAGCACTGCAGTAGCTAGTTAAGAATACTCAACAAATATAAGTGAAGAACATGAGTATTCACATGAAAAAGCGGAGCGTGTCTCTCTCCCACACAAGGATTGCTAGGATCCGAATTTATTCAAACAAAAACAAAAATAAAAACACACAGACGCTCCAAGTAAAGCGCATAAGATGTGAAAGAATTAAAATATAGTTTCACTAGAGATGACCTGATAAGTTTGTTGATGAAGAAGGGGATGCCTTGGGCATCCCCAAGCTTAGACGCTTGAGTCTCTCTGAATATGGTTGGGATGAACCACGGGGGCATCCCCAAGCTTAGGCTTTTCACTCTTCTTGATCACATAATATCACCCTTCTCGCTTGATCCTTGAAAACTTCCTTCACACCAAACTCAAGACAGTTCTCATTAGAGGGTTAGTGCATAATCAAAAATTCTCATATTCTGTAATGATACAATCAATCCCAAAGCTTCTGGACATTAGCTACAGCCACCAATGCTTTGTGGAGCAAAGAAATCCACACAAACACAGTAAAAGAGCGAATGCAAAACAAAAGGCAGAATCTGTCAAAAACAGAACAGTCTGGAATGACGAATTTTTTCGAGGCACTTAAGTTGCTCAGATGGATCTGGCCTAAAATAATGAAAGTTGCGTACATATCTCAGGAATATGCGTGATTTTTTCAGAATTTTTTGAATTTTCTACAGGGAGATAAGCTCAAATCCGTGACAGCTAAAAATCTGTCACTGCGCAGAAATCCAAATCTTGCATCAACTTTCAATATAGAACTTTACTTGGCACAACATTGCGATAAAATAAAGATACAAAGGAGTTGCTACAGAAGTAACAAAACTCCTTGACTCAAAGAAAACAAAAATAACAGCAAATAAAAACGATGGGTTGTCTCCCATAAGCGCTTTTCTTTAACGCCTTTCAGCTAGGCGCAGAAAGTGAAAATCAAGTGTTGTCAAGAGAAGAAGCATCAACGGAGAGTTTAGAAGTTTTCTCAACGATGCATTGCACTTTATCTATGTAAGTTTCAGAAACTCCCCTTTCATTACTTTTAGGTAAACTATCCTCATCAAATAAATTTTCAGGCACAATCCAATTAAAGTTCTTTTCTAGTGCCTCATGCATTCCTGCAATCTTAAAAGGAATTGGTATTTTATTCTCTCCTTCATAACTAGTTTCTTTAGTGTACTTGGATCTTTCCTTCTCTAATTTTTCAAGTATATTGGCGATATCAATGTAATAACCAAGCATCCTATATCGCATAAAAACTTTTCTAGCTTCACTAGCTACATCTCCAAATTCTTTGAGAAGGGTTTCTAAAACAAAATCCTTCTTTTCCCCCTCTTCCATATCATGAAGTCTAAGAAACATATGCTGCATTATAGGGTTAAGGTTAACAAACCTAGCTTCAAGCATGTGGACTAAGGAGGCAGCAGCAATTTCATAATTAGGGGCAAGTTCTACCAAGGATCTATCTTCAAAATCTTTCAGCTTGCTAACATGACTAAAAAATTCTTCAATGTTGTCTCTTCCAATGATAGACCCACTACCCACAGATATTTCTTTTAAAGTGTACTTAGGGAGAGCATGATGAAATAATAAAAACTAAACAGAAAATAAACTAGATGCAAGTAACTAATTTTTTTGTGTTTTTGATAAAGAGAGCAAACAAGACTAAATAAAAATAAACTAAGCAAGACAAATAACAAAGTAAAGAGATTGGGTGTGAGAGACTCCCCTTGCAGAAGCAATTCGGTTTTCCCCGGCAACGGCGCCAGAAAACGTGTTGGTGGCTCTAGTTGACGAGGGAATATCTCCCCGGCAACAGTGCCAGAAACAATGCTTGTACGTCACACGTCAGTTGGGAACCCCAAGAGGAAGGTATGATGAGTGCAGCAGCAAGTTTTCCCTCAGTATGAAACCAAGGTTTAATCGAACCAGTAGGAAAACGAGGTTTGCTTCGAAGGTGTTGGTGAAGGAGTGTAGTGCGGCGCAACACCAGGGATTCCGGTGCCAACGTGGAACCTGCACAACACAATCAAATTACTTTGCCCCAACTTAACAGTGAGGTTGTCAATCTCACCGGCTTGCTGAAAACAAAGGGTTAAACGTATCGAATGGAAATGATGTTTGTTTGCATAAAACAGTAGAGAACAATGATTGCAGTAGATTGTATTTCAGATGTAAAAGAATGGACCGGGGTCCACAGTTCACTAGTGGTGTCTCTCCAATAAGATAACTAACATGCTGGGTAAACAAATTACAGCTGGGCAATTGACAATTGATAAGTGCATATAACATGCATGTGTGAGCTGTGGTGTCTACTATGAGATTCATTTGGGCATTACGACAAAGTACATAGACCGCTATCCAGCATGCATCTATGCCTAAATAGTCCACTTTCCGGTTAACATCCGTACCCCTTCCAGTATTAAGTTGCAAGCAACAGACAATTGCATTAAGTAATGTGCGTAATGTAAACAATACATTCATCCTTGAATAAAGCATTGCTGTTTTACCCCTAGTGGCAACAACACATCTACAACCTTAGAACTTGCTGTCACTATCCCAGGTTAAATAGAGGTTGAACCCAACTATCATGCATAAATACCCCCTCTTGGAGTTACAAGTATTCACTTGGCCAAGGCTTCAACAAGTAACGGAGAGCATGCAAGATCACAAATGACATAGACATGATAATATAATATTCAGCTCCACATAGGTATCAATATAAGTCAGATCCCAGCAAACACAACATGTAGCATTACAATAAGATGATCTTGATCATGATAGGCAGCTCACAAGATCTAAACATGATGGCACAAGTGGAGAAGACAACCATCTAGCTACTGCTATGGACCCATAGTCCAAGGATGAACTACTCACGCATCACTCCGGAGGCGGGCATGGCGATGTAGAGCCCTCCGGTGATGATTCCCCTCTCCGGCAGGGTGCCGGGAAGAGCTTCAGAAACCCCCCGAGTTAGGGTTGACGACGGCGGCGGCAGCGAATATGTTCTGGATGAAAGGCTCGGTGTTTTAGGGTTTTCGCGTCTCGGGGAATAAATAGGCGAAGGGGCGATGTCGGCGGACCCCCGAGGGGCCCAAACCACCTGGCGGCGCGGCTGGGCCCACTGCCGCGCCAGCCTTGGTTTGGCCACCTCGTGGCTCTCTTCGTCTCTCCTTCGGACTCCGTGTACGTGCTGGAAAAATAGGGACTGGCCTTTTGTTTCGTGCAATTCCGAGAATATTTCCAGAAGTAACTTTCTGAAACCAAAAACAGCAGAAAACAGGGAACTGGCACTGTGGCATCTTGTTAATAGGTTAGTCCCAGAAAATGCATAAAAGTGATACGAAGTGTATATAAAACATGTAGCAAATGGTATAATATAAGCATGGAACAGCAGAAATTATGGATACGTTGGAGACGTATCAACTGCACACGCTCTCAACAATTTTTTTACAAATATAGCCCCCTACCCAATGCAATTGCTAAAAATAGGCTCCTCTGAATTTTTTTGTCAATAATGGCCCTGGCGAGAAGACAGGGAAGCGCCACGTGTCCTCCCACCGTCTGGAATGGCGGGAAGTCTCCTGCGGCGACATGTGGCACATTCCGCCGGATGGAGTGGCAGGAGGTGGTGGGGTCAGAATGACGAGACGCGGACTGGTGCTTAATGCCAAGGGACTTCCTGCCACTTGGTACGGCGGGAGGAAACTTTCCGCCACTTGGTATGTGATGCATGTAAAATGCATACATGAACTGTGCACTTTAATTGCTTATATTCCAATCATATCTGCATCATATAAGGGTTATATCAATGTTTTATCATGATTTTGGAAATATCTTAATGATTTCCTATTTTTATGGAATTAACCCTGCGCAGGCAGAAAACCCTAGTTTTGTATTTTAATGTTTCAGGGACCCAAACGTCAACGAAATCACCTGGAAATTTACGGGCATCAATATTTGGAAGGAAGAAGACCTACGGAAAAAGGAAGCAAGCAAACGGAGGCCCGAGGGCCAAACGGAGGTGGCCCACGCGGCCACAGTACCAGGCCGCGTGGGACCCACCCGTTCGGGCCTCGTGGCTCCGTTGCCTTTGATCTCTTCTCCACCGACATCGTCTTGACCTAAAAACGCCTATAAAAAGGTCCCCCGACGTTCTCTGTAAGGAGCACCGCACAAACACAGAAACACCGAAACGGAGATCAGGAGCTGCAGATTGGAGGGGGAAAACTTCGGCGGGGCGCTGCCGGCGTGGTCTCCATCTTCTCCATCGACTTCTCCACCGTCTCTATGATGAAGAGGGAGTAGTCCACCTCTGGACTATGGGTTTGTGGAAGTAACTTATGTATCTCTCCTCTCTTGAGCTTCACTAATTAGCACCGTATGAGCTGCTGAACATGATTACGGTCACCGTTGTAATACCTTTGTGGTGGATCTTTATGAGTTAATATATGTTTGAGATTGCAATGTTTGTTTCAGTTATGAGTATAGATGCATATTATGTACCCCGTTCTTGTCTACTTGTTTTGATCAAGCATGTTTATGAGAGCGTGTGTGGGGAACGTGTGCATTAGTTGGAGTAACGGGGGGTGGCTAGTGCAGTGAACGTGAGAGAAAGTTCTGCGATCCACTTTGGTATCTTTACCTTACTTTGTTGCCTCACTAGGGATAAACTAAAATACCATGCTACCGGGGATGTGGGCGTGACCATTGCCACTACTCCATGACTAGATCTAGCATGTTCTTATTTTCATTTCATGTCATGATACTTAATGCTATACTCTGAGTTATCTTAATTACTGAGGTGTTATGATTTAGTTCGCATCTTGGTGGAGTATAAGAGAGGTTAATAACCAAAAGATCTCTATGTTAGGACGTGATGCCCATATATCTAAGTAACCTGTTATCAAACCCTGTGTTGCAATCTCATATGTTAACTATGTGTGTTCCATTGTCTACCACTTTATAAAGAGAGAGTGCATTTGTGAAACCATGAACACCAGTCCATTTTTAATCATAAGAAACACCTTTCCAACCCATATACCACTTTTATATTTTCAGCCATCATTAAATCCGAAAATACAAAAATACTTTTCATCTTGCATACATCATTCAAAAACCCAAAAATATCATTTATCATTGCATCCACCATCATTGCATATTTATTTCTTGTTTGCATTGCATAACTATCCTGATATCATTCTTACACCTTGTGCTTGACAACCACAGGTGAGGTTGAGGACCAAAACATCTAACCTTGTTTTGTAGGTAACCAAAAGAAGGATAAGAAGATAAATCTACCACTTCAGATTCCCCGAGAGTTCGATATTAAACCATCGAGTCACCCCTCGTGGGGAAAACTGTCTTCCACTTTACTATACACTCTGCACTTGGAGTCTCAACCTAAATCCCGTTTATTTGTGCAGGCATCAAGACTTGCTATTTGGGATCATCAGTATGGCGGGAAGAGACTTCTCTCCAACTGGAATGGCGGGAGGACATGTGTCGCTTTGTTGTCTTCCCGCCAGGGCCACTTTTGACAATAAAATTCGGAGGGGGCCAATTTTGACAATTACGTTGGACAAGGGGATATATTTGTAAAAACATCCGCTCTCAACCCACGTATTTTCGGAGAGGTATTAGCACTGGAGGTACAAAAAGTTGCACAGGAGGAGCAGTTTCATACAACTACTTGTCAAAGTGAACAAACTCATACAAGAACTTGTCATGCGGATTCAAATTGGTACAAACGAGCTGCGGAGGCGACACGTGGTCGCCAGGGTGGAAAAGGGCGTGCGCGACGGGCCAGGTTGTTTTTCAGAAACCCCCTGGATTATGCGACTCATCACAGACAGGTCAAACACGAATTCCCCAATTCGGTTTTCCAATCCCTAACCCTAGCGGCGGCACGGCGGCGTCGGTTGGTGCACGGCGACGTGGCTCGGTGCACGGCGGAGGCTGCAGCAGCGCCCCTCCAGTCGAGCCAGCGGCGGCCCTCCTGTCGAGCTAGCGGCTGCAGCAGCGGCCCTCCCGTCGAGCCAGCGGCGGCGACCGGAGGTGAGCTCCGTCGATGCGATGGTGAGCTCCGGCTTCTGCTATTTTGCTGTGCACATTTCTTCTCTTTTCATGTTTGTTCATTCAGTTGTGTTATGACAGCATGGTGCTTGTGGATTTGTGGACTGGCATGATGATCCACTGCCGTGCTTTTTAGTGAATTGATTGGACATCTCAGAGATGAAGTGTGGAGGCTAAAAGCTGCAGGAAATGCACCAATTGCTCGAGCGGAAGCTGAAACAGGAATACACGATCTGGCTCACTCTGTGCAAGATCAGTTGAACAAGAAAAATGGGAAAATACAAGCATTGAAGGCCAAGTATCACAATGTGTTGTTAGTGTTCGTAGTCTTTGTGCTAGGTTTAGTGCTAGGGAAAATGTTGTTGCATTGAGGTTGTAGGTTTAGTGCAGTGTAGTGTGCAATGGTGTACTGAAAGCTTTAATGGTATTGAATTAAGCAATGTAATATCCAAGATAATGTACTATTGTTGTTGACCAGCGCTTGCACAAATAAAATGGTTCAATGCTTGCAAATATTCTGCAGTACATATAGTTCACATACGAACTCAAATTTGCCAGGAAAGCACAAAACAAGTTCAGTTTGAACTAAATTGAGACAAGGCCTACAAAAGAACATCTAAAAAGCAGGTGGTGCATCTTGTGTTGTCTGTATTTCTTCTGGAGCTGCTTCATTGAGGTCAGGTACAATTCTGTGTTGATCTTGTCCTTGTTGTTGCCGCTGCTGCTGTTTGTCAGGACCAAACAACATATGATAAGCAAAACCTGGTGCAGTGTTGTATGATCTCCTTGGTCTTGTTGCTGTATTTGCAGGCTGGGTGGGCTGAGAGCTGCTAGCTTCTGCACTTCTCTTCTTCCCTCTTCCTCTACCTCTGCCAGTGGCTGCTTGTCGAGGTGCTTCTCCTTCCACTTCAGATGTGCTGGTTCTTCCCCTTCCCTTTGATAGGGCAAAGGTGTCCGATCTTTCGATGAGATGAAGATACGTCGATTCTGGTGGAGTTCGACCTTGGCGATCCGACTACTACGCACACGTACGCAGCGCCAATGCAATCGCTAAACCAATCTCCCGAGGTTACCGAATCCTGCAGAAGCACGATCGGCCTGACCAATAGGTCTAGTTCTACTTGCGATCGAGGAACAAGTAAGAACCAATATTGCAATCAAGAATTGCGGATATAAGATGAACTTTATTGAAAAGGTGGGATTCCGTAAGCGGTCTTAATCTGGTCGTTGGACACAAATCGAGATCACGAAGATGCAGCGAAACGCTAGGCAGTCTTTTAGCTAAACAAAATCCGAGTAAAACCCTAACTGGCGATAGCTATTTATTGTAGACGTCAGGTCCTGCGCCGCCTCTGTTCCGCAACGATCCGAGCATCTCGCGTGTGCCTGCGTCCATGTCCAACACGAGCCAGCCAAAAAGGACTTGACCATTCGCCACAGCATTGGGCTTGATTTAATTAGGTCTTGATTTAATTGGCTTGGTGTCATGCGCACATGCATTGGGGCCCACCATAGTACATGGACGTTTCCTTGTAAATTGAGTTCTTGAATATGTTGCATGTATAGAAGCTTGTATGTGTCTCGGACGTGTAGCTGCCGATATAATCCTCCCGACTCTCGCATCTTCATCCGAGGTTTGTACATGTCTCTTCTAATTCTGCATATTAAAATTACGAATGGAGTAATTCTGTTCATAATAAAAAAATAATATATTTTATAATTACTACTAGAATTCACCTGAAAAGTATGTCTATTTAATGCAGATTCGGTTGTATTCGGGCTAGTCATGTCCTCATCATCCTCCCTTTCTTGAAAATCAAGCCGTCCTCGGCGCTGTTTCTTCTGAAACAGGGATAATAAAAGGAACAAGGTATACGCATGATATATGTATATGTCATCCATTTTTAGTTCCCTCAATTGTTGTGTAGGTGACACATTTATGCATGAGGGATTGTCAGAATTAAGACAATATACAACTCCAAGAAATATATTGCAACGCAGTTTCCAAATATAAGTGAATTTCGTATTTATAACATTTGTCTTGCAATGCCCATCATTAAACCATCCCAACATTGGTAAACCAAAATTTGAGGTATCCAAATTTCTAACCACAACTTGTTTAGATAAGTAATCATGCAACAAGTTATTTGGTGTAAAATCAATACCGTAGTTGGAGGTCATATCAAAATGAGTGAACATATGCAACAATTTATTTTCTTGTAAAACAGCAAGGTCATCACACGTGATACAAATTCTATGCACCAAAAATTCTTTATTAATATCATAATCACCATCAACTGAAAGGTAAAATCTGGGGCATAAGCGCTTTTCAACGTATTCAAGCATGTGATTTCAGAAATTTTATTCCGAGCATGTGACAAAGACATAGGTGGATCCATGGGAACAGAAAACAAAGTATTATCATGAAAAATTCTAGCTAATACTTCATCATTCGTAATCAATTTGATATGGTCCAAAGCAGATTTCAGTGTCAAGTCACATGGTTTATGTTCAGCAACAATAATTTCACCGGGCGCACTTATATCATTAGATACATAAAAATCAGCAAGAAGTGCACTCAAATTAGTAATCTCAATTGTTTGATCACAAGATATGGTCAGATCAGCAACAAATTCCTCTAAGACAGGCGGTGTGACCAAAACAATAGGTAACTCAACACATGAATTATTTAAATCACTAGGACGCTCAATCTCATGTGGAGAGATAACATCGGTACCTTTATTATTACCGTATATGTCTGACTCAGATGGTGTAGGTACTGTCTGTGGCGACCCTTCACATGTCGGAGGTGGGGTAATGTGGACTTCATTGGATGAGATTCTCATAGTAGGTGCAATGGTGGCAGGAACAAACGACTCAGCTTGTGAAATGTGCACCTCACACTTGTTTGTCTTCGCGGCAACACGTTTCATTATTTCCTGTTCAGCTTTGCAAGCAAGACGAAACAAACGATGCATAGGATAACACTTTTCCTGAATTAGTAGCTCCCGTATATCATAGTTTAAACCTTCCCAAAATCTATCCATGAAATATTCATCACTTTTCTCCAAAAATGAATGCAACAAGGTAGTTTCTAAAGCATCATAATATTCTTTAACAGTGTCATTACCTTGTTGTAAATTCTGCAATTTTTTAACCATTTCACGTGTGTAGTATGATGGAACAAATTTATACCGCATAGCCAGTTTTAAATCATGCCAAGTAGTAGGTATATAATCAGGATATGAGCGACAATATTCATTCCACCAAATGGAAGCAAGTTCAGTGAATGTACCAATTGCAGTTTTTACTTTTGTACGCTCAGAAAAATCATGGGAAACAAATATATCATTTATCTCAAATTCCCATTCAATATATAAATCAGCTCTATAACGACCCGCAAAAGGAGGCATAGAAATAGTAATCTGATCATGTGCCTTTTTATGTGTTTGTACCTCACGCCGTGGCTGTTGTGTTGTTGTAGGTGGTAGCAAATCTCCAACGATGGACGAAGCCCAAGAAGATCTAACGCCGGAACCTGTCATGATTAGTAGAAAACAAGAAACAAATCACAAGTATATGTTCCTATTAACTACTAGTATGTGGTGGCAAGTCGCATAATCCGTCAAGCAAAATATAAAGCTCTTACAAGTTCCTTACCACGCAGGAGGGCGTCACGGCAACCACAAAGATCAGCACTCCAAAAATTGGACAAAGCGATTACCAGGCGAACGTAGTGCACGGAGTAGCTGAAAATCCGCTCAAAGTCGTCAAGTGCTGGTCCTAGACTAGACCGTGCTAGAGACGCGAGCCTAAGACACAGATGAAAAATCACGCGCGGCAGGAGCGAACGGAGAGCTGGACAGAAAATGTGGCTGGCAACGAGTGATTATCTGTAATGTGGCTGATGCGGGATGAACAGATGATGTGTGATAAATAGCCAGCAGCACGGATGAGATAACTAATGAACAAAACGTGGAAATAAACAGCAGGGAGCAGGCATGCAGATGTACGAACCAGCTCGAAATAAACAACAGACCCAAAGTGTCAACGAACTCTGATTGTTACGATCCTTTTCCCCCCTTTTTTTTAGTTTGCACGGTTCTCAAGGAGATAAACAAGGAAATAATCTCTTTAACCAGATCGGAAGGAAACGGAAATAACGGAACCACGGAAACCCTAACCCTAAACTGGCGGCGGTGGTGAAGGGAGGGTGGCGGCGAGTATGTGGGCGGCGGTGTTGGTGGGTAGATGGATGGCGGCGGAAGGCTGGTGGGTGGTGGCGAGATGCAAGTTGTGTGGCGGCGGCAAGACAAATATGCAAAGAACTCGAAACTCTAAAGGAACTGGACGCTAAGACCAGCAACTCGACACGACGATGCAGACGAAAATTCAACAAAGCAATGCACTTAAAAGAAAATGCGAAAGGCACGGACTGGTTGTTGGACGGGATGAACTAACCCTAATTGTATTTTTGGCTTTTTCGTGGACTGTAGGTATGAAGATGCAATCTACACTAGTAAACGGTAAAATCTCACCGAGCAACCTGAAATCTGATACCACTTGATAGGGCAAAGGTGTCCGATCTTTCGATAAGATGAAGATACGTCGATTCTGGTGGAGTTCGACCTTGGCGATCCGACTACTACGCACACGTACGCAGCGCCAATGCAATCGCTAAACCAATCTCCCGAGGTTACCGATCCTGCAGAAGCACGATCGGCCTGACCAATAGGTCTAGTTCTACCTGCGATCGAGGAACAAGTAAGAACCAATATTGCAATCAAGAATTGCGGATATAAGATGAACTTTATTGAAAAGGTGAGATTCCGTAAGCGGTCTTAATCTGGTCGTTGGACACAAATCGAGATCACGAAGATGCAGCGAAACGCTAGCCAGTCTTTTAGCTAAACAAAATCCGAATAAAACCCTAACTGGCGATAGCTATTTATTGTAGACGTCAGGTCCTGCGCCGCCTCTGTTCCGCAACGATCCGAGCATCTCGCGTGTGCCTGCGTCCACGTCCAACACGAGCCAGCCAAAAAAGACTTGACCATTCGCCACAGCATTGGGCTTGATTTAATTAGGTCTTGATTTAATTGGCTTGGTGTCATGCGCACATGCATTGGGGCCCACCATAGTACATGGACGTTTCCTTGTAAATTGAGTTCTTGAATATGTTGCATGTATAGAAGCTTGTATGTGTCTCGGACGTGTAGCTGCCGATATAATCCTCCCGACTCTCGCATCTTCACCCGAGATTTGTACATGTCTCTTCTAATTCTGCATAGTAAAATTACGAATGTAGTAATTCTGTTCATAATAAAAGAATAATATTTTATAATTACCACTAGAATTCACCTGAAAAGTATGTCTATTTAATGCAGATTCGGTTGTATTCGGGCTAGACATGTCCTCATCACCCTTCCCCTAGCAGCTGATGTGGCTCTTCCTCTTGACATTGCAGTTGTAACCCTAGGTTGTGGCAGAGCATCTCTTGCAGCAGCTACGAAAGAACTCTCTTCAGGCAGAGGGCCATTATCCCTGGGTTGTGGTACGTGTGCTCTCGCCTACAAATAAAATTCCACTAATTTAGTTAGACAACAAGTCAATTGTGCAAGCTTGTGTAAATTCTGTATTAGCATGTAAATGTGCAACCTCTTGACCCATCCTGTACACCATCGTGTCGACTTGTTCGCTAGGATCCATTGCAGGGTTAGTAGGCTGGGGAATAATGTACTGTGAAGAACAGAAAGTTTAATGAATTAGCTAAATTGTGGCAAGGTGATCACATACACAGGTTCCAGTTATTTGAATAATTACCTCTAAAATTGCAGGGTTATCTGTGTCCCCATTTTCATCTTCAAGAATTGCAGCAACATTGTTCTGTTCTAGCATGTATTTAGCATGCCCTTTTTTGTTGTGGCCTACCTTCTTTGCAAACTGAGCAGTGCATTGATAGACCCGCCCATGTAATGGATTTTGCACCATTTTTCTCTACTTCTTCTGGAGTTTTCCTCCTGTTCTTCTTAGGTCTGCCCAGTACGTTCGTAAACAATGGAGGATGCACAACTACACCATTTTGCTTTTCCCAATGGCATCTATCTCTCAGTGGTGCCATGTTGTGTGCATATGCCTTCTTGTAAGTCTCTATCGAGTAGCAGCTGTGCACAAGAGTCTCAGGATTAATCATTTCTATTCTGCAGCAAGCAATTGCATGCCAGCAAGGTATTCCTGTCAGCTACCACCTCCTGCAGTCACAAGTCATAGCCTTCAGGTCCACACAGTATCCTCCTTCAAATTCAGAAGAAGCTACTTTGTAAAGCCCTCCACCAGCGCTCATCACATCAGAATTTGCAGCCCATTCAGTTGTTTTGTCCAGCTTTTTCTTGATCTTTGGACAAATCTTACCATGCCATGTCTCAACTACTTTTTGCTTGGCAACAATTCTATGCAATATCTTGTAAAAAATATTCTCAAGCATAGATAACATAGGCATTTCTCAGTCAGTGATGCAATATCTAGAATATGGCTGCACAAGAATAAGTAAACCCAGTCAGTGATGTGCATGTGCTTTGTGCACAAGTGTAAACCAACAGAGTACAATGAGGGAGTTTTAATAAATTGTACCTGTTAAAAACTTCAGAGTGGTTGTTCAATAACATGTCACATTTCGAGAAGTCCTTGAAAAAAGCCTTAATCCATGTATTTTGGTCCAGTTCCTCAACCCAGCTCAGAGCTTCCTTACTGTCAGCTTCCATTATATCCATGTGTTTTCTCCAAGTTGGAATATTGCATGATCTAGCAATGGCCCATAAATCTTTCTTCAAAGTTTCTCCCTTGTGCTTCTTGTTAAAATTTTCATACAAGTGCCTGACGCAATACCTGTGTTCTGCATCAGGGAACACAGTCTTGACTGCGTTAATGAGGCCCTGTAGAATGCAAAATAAACAAGCAAATAAATAAACAAGCTAATAAAACAAACAAGCTAACACATAAACAAGCTAATAAAATAAACAAGCTAATAAATTAAACAAGCTAACAAAAATGGGAAAATTACCTTCTGCCTGTCACTCATTATTGTGAAGTGAGAACTATTAGTGATATTCAGATCATCTTTTAGTGTGGTTAGAAACCACTCCCAGTAACTTGTACATTCCACTTCGGTTACCCCCATTGCTATTAGATAGATGCAGACGTTTGGGTCAACACCAACTACAGTTAGTAGCAGTGGCGGATCCAGAATTCCTCCAAACCCAGGGCCAATATAGTATTATGTGTTGTAATTTCGCTAAATCCTTATAAAAAAATGCCCATTTCTACTAAAACATAGCTGAAAAAAATTCTACACCCCGGGCCATGGCCCAGGTTGCCCGGGGTGTAGATCCGCCCCTGGTTAGTAGTACACCCTTGTATCTGGTCTTTATATGGAAACCATCAATGCAAATGATTGGTCTGCATCCCTCGAGAAACCCTCTCTTGCAAGCATCATAAGACCAATACAATGTGGCCAAATGTTCCTTCACTACTCCTTGCTCTGTTGATTTATTTGTGCTAGAAAAAATTTAGAGCCAGGGTTAGAAGTCCTTAGCTCTTGCCCATAATCCCACAGTAAGCTGAACTGCTCTACCTCATCCCCATGTATTCTCAATAGTGCTTCCTTTCTTGCTCTCCTTAATTTCCATCTGTTAGGTGTCATGTTGAATTTTCTCTGGACTTTAGTTGCAAATGTGGTAAGATCCATCTTGTGGTTGTCTCTGAACTCATCCATGAAAGTTGCAGTCAAGAAAGGAGCTGTCAAGGCCTTTAGCTCCCAAACTCTTTCACACTTGTGCACACCACAATATTTCCTCACTACCACTGCTTCAGTCCTGCTATCCATAGATGCCTTCAAGAACCATGAGCAACCACCTTCACATTTTCCTAGACACACAGCATCAACCCTGGTAGCTTCATTTCTGGTTTTATGTACCTTAACCCTCTCCTTGATACTATATGATTTCAGAGCTGCTCTTATCTCTTTCATACTGGAAAACAGCATCCCCACCTTGAAATCTGGATTTTCCATGTTCACTTGTGGGTTAAATAAGCTGAATTTGTACTGTAACTCATGCTGCTGCTCTATTGACAGTTGAATATCTTCATGTTCTAGTCCAGCATCATCCTCAACTTCCACTATTTCAACTGGTTCATTGTTATCATTTACTTGCAAAACCTAACTACAAACAC
Source organism: Poa pratensis (assembly GCA_947311845.1). NCBI lineage: Eukaryota > Viridiplantae > Streptophyta > Magnoliopsida > Poales > Poaceae > Poa > Poa pratensis. Next base: position 97,028,592 of record CAMZMU010000117.1, on the reverse strand, counting down.
ATATATGATTAATCTGCAAACGGAAACACATTACAACCACCGAATCATTGCTAATTTAGACGCACTTTGCCGCCGGCGACGCACGGACCAACTCCAGATCGAAACCCACAATCAGCACGAAATCGACCACGGATGCATGCGTCAAACCATTATCAACTTGTACAATTGCGATTCCAAACGTTTATTCGACCAAAGCCACATCTGATCGTCACCACGGTGGAGAAGAACAGAGCGGCAGACAAGAACGTGCGGGAGAGAAGAACACGGATGCCACGGCCACGAAAACATACCGTACTCCGGCGCCTCCATGTCGTATCTGCGGTAGTAGGGATTGTCCGCCATGATCGTGGGACGGCGGCGCAGCGACCACGGCGGCGCAGTGGCGACGGCGCGGACGGAGCGGACAGAGAAGGCACGTTCCGTCAATCAGTTAGCAGTTTCCTTTTATGAGCTCGCAGGGACTTGTCCGTCAATATAAAATAAACCGAGTAGCTGGTACTTATTTTGTGATGCCTGCACGTTGCTTTGGACCCAATCATCCTATCAGTTGTTTCTGAGGGGGTTCTCGCAAAATTACGTACTCCCTCCGTCCCAAAATAAGTGTCTCAAAGTTGTCCAAAAGTGAATGTATCTATACTTGTTTCATGTCTAGATACATCCACTTTTTGACAAATCTAAGACAGTTATTTTGGGATGGAGGGAGTATATGACGTGGCTGCCACTGTGGACGAATCGGATTGTTTCGGACTGTTGCACAGCGTGACAAGTTCTTGTATGAGTTTGTTCACTTTGACAAGTAGTTGTATGAAACTGCTCCTCCCGTGCAACCAGTGCTAATACCGCATTTCCGGAAGTGCAAGCTGTTGGTCGACATGAGACGCGACATTTGACTAGTCGCCACTAGCTACCACCCCACGACTGTCAGTTGCAGTACTAGTAGCACAGCAGCGTCACCTCGAAGTCCAAATCAATCATGGCGACGAGACGACGCAGGCAGGCGAGGACAGGGAGCCATGCCCGAAACGGGAGAAGCGACCCGGCCCAAATCAAGCAATCAAAGCAAAGCAGCCTCCTACTGTCGCAGGGCAGCCCCTCCCGCCGTACGCCCGAATCTCCACACACCCGCCAATCGTACGCCATCCAATCCATTTTCCCCGCACCATTTCCTCCAAACACGCTTGACCTAGCCTAGCATTTCCCGATTCGTCCTTGCACCGACGTCACCACAGGAAAAAGCACAAAAGGAAAATGAAAATGGCTCTGAAAAAGAAAAGAAAAGCTCTTTTTTCCCTTCTTGTGGCGCGAGTAAAGGATACGGCTGCCTGCGAGGAATTTATAGGACGGACAGCGGGTGTGTGGAGATTCGGGCGTACGATTGGCGGACACGTCGACGGGATTCGGGCCCACGACAGTGCATCCTGTGGCCGGGATGGCTCAGGGCCCCACCCACGCGGGCTGGGCCAATGGGTGCTCGACAACGGATTTGCTCCAGACCAGTCCGGTATCGACATACCGCGATCGGGCCTCAGATCCCTTCAAAACACCCTCCCCCATCTCTTGGCCTGCCGGAACCCTTGTTCCTCGGCCATCCTGTCCGCTCCTCTTTCCTCCCTCCTCCCCCACACCTACAGGACGCCATCCATTGCCCCGCCACCTCGCCTCGCCGTGCACCCCTGGAAGTAGACGGCAGCTGGGCAGGTTAGCTAGCAGGGCTAGGGTTTCGATTGGTTGGTTCCAAGATGGGGCGCGGCAAGGTGCAGCTCAAGCGGATCGAGAACAAGATCAACCGGCAGGTCACCTTCTCCAAGCGCCGCTCGGGGCTGCTCAAGAAGGCGCTTGAGATCTCCGTGCTATGCGACGCCGAGGTCGGCCTCATCATCTTCTCCACCAAGGGCAAGCTCTACGACTTCGCAACCGACTCCAGGTACGTACAGCGCAGATTAAGATTCCCTCGAAATCCCCCTTCGATTCCATGCCCGTTCTACTCCGGTAACGGCCCCACGGATGATGCCTGCCTGTGTGTTTCTCCATTCCAGCGCTATTTCGGTTTATTTGTTCGGAGTTTCTCCTCCCTGTTCCCAATTCGGCAGCGCCCGGCCGCCTGCTTTGCTAATTTGCGGTAGAATTGGCCGCGGCGGAGGTCGCGATTTCTGTCCTCGTGTTTCCAGCATGGGATGTATACCTGCGCTATTTTATGCTCCTATATCGCCGGGAAGGGGTGTTCATCCGCTTCCATTTGGGGGATTTTTTTTCGTTCCCTACGGGCCAGCTGGCACCCAAGTGGAAGGGTTAGGACGGTAAAACTTAATACTCCGTAGCTTGCTTTACACGTCGCTTTTTCGAGCAGGCGATATTAATTTCGCAAACTTACCTCCCACTAGACTACTGATATTTGTTTGTGCAGTGCAGTGAGTCATGAACTTTCCCTTATCTCATCTCACCTGGAATCTTATTTCATTGTGGCGTTGTTAACTGCCTGATCAAAGCTGTGCTTGCTGTTTTTATACCATCATATTAGTTCTTTCCTGTCAACAGTTTTACTATTCATTTGACCATTTCTGTTCATTGCTTGGCTAGTCGGGGTAATTATCCGGAGCTGAAGCTCCATGCTGCATGGCCAGACCACATTCGTAGGAGTTCATATGTTTCTGTATACCTTTTCCCTTTCATTTGCTTGCGAGATACATTAGTTGGTGCGATGTGTTCTCGCAAAGAAAATGAGCTAATAAAATCACGCAGACCACTCCAGCCTTTCTTCCCGTTTCTCATTAGTCCATGTTAGTTTCTGGTCTTCATCTGCTTCCCATAGTTTCCGTCTGGGCAAATACTAGATGGAAATGTATGGTTTGTGAGTACGAGATATCAAAATATCTGAACGACTGCTGCTTTTGGTAAATATCCAACGTTGTCTGTAATTTTGTTGGGAAAGCAAAATTGGCATTTGCTTCGTGCATAGCACGTAGAATTATGTGTTATGTTGAGGTGCCGCTGGTGAGTGCACGCTCCTGAGTGGCTGAGTGAGTGTTGCTAAAGCAAGAGCCTAGCTAAGCAAATTTTGATTGGTTTACCTGGAACTTCTTGGTTGTTTTACTGGTTTATTTTGCCAGAACTGTAAGTCAGATAAGCTCATAGTAGTCACTCCGCCTCGTGATCTTACATAAGCACGTGTACATATTATGTAAACCAACTCAAGTACAAACCAGCATTGATCAGAAGACAACCTATGCATACGCTATCAGATAGCTAATAGCGTGCACTTTGTTGTTTAGTTATTTCTGAGACCCAAGTCTTATTCAATCTATATCCATCTAGCATCGGTCGGTTTGTTTACCACATCTGCCAAAGGTCCAAAACTGTAGCAGCTGACTTACACGTTGGTATTAAATACCATTAACCGGTTAGAGTGTGTGCTGGATCTATGCTATCGCAGGGAACCAGTTCTCCTCTACACATTTTGCATCTCTGAACAGATGCTTTGGGTGAATCCAAGATTATGCCTAGGAATATTAACTAAGATATGAGGTATTCAAGATCCATTTTTATGTAGCAACCTTATGTAAAGCTTTATTATGGTATTCCAAAATATTATATTGTAAGAAATTAAATATTTATTTAAAATTACACACATTCATTTATTTTATTTTATTTTTATTTTAAAATTTTAAATTCTGAAAAGTCATTTTTTTTTTGAAATTTTAATTTTAAATTTTGATTGTGAAAACATAGTGAGTTTTAAAAAATAATCTTGAGGTTGCTGTTCTCGATATCTTGATTCTACAAGTTCACTTCCTAACACAAATTGGAAAACCAACTTCAAATTTAGTAATGTTATACTCCGTGGCCGAACAACTTCAAACCGGTGTTTATTAGATCAAATATTTTGTTTGATTTTCAATTTTGAAAGTTACGAAAAGATGGGATGGATATTTCAAAATATAGTGCAAATTAGTTTCGTTGTAAGTCAAACTTTGTAAGATTTGACGAATTTTATAGGATAAAATCAACCTCTACAAATTAATATCATCACGTCCATCGTAAAATATATTTTTATGTTGTATTTATTTTGTGTTGTGGATATCTTTTTCTATAAACTTGGTCAACCTTTACAAACTTAACTAAGGATATGAAATTTTTTTGTTGCAAGAATGACCCGTGTCTGTTAGACAAGTTTAGCTGCCGATGCGTCGATATTATCACTTCCCTGCCGGAGCCGGTTTGACTTCCTTGATAACATTCGGAAAATTTTCGGTCACGTGCCACTAAGAACCAGCGCCCCAAAGTTGAAGTTGTCAGCCTTGAACCCTGGAATCAAATTCGAAGCAACTAAGAACCAGCGCCCCATAGAAATATTGATATTAAAGCAAGAACGTTTATATAAACACTATCGACTTTACCGATGCACCACCCTTCCCAGCTAATTTGTAGCTAATAAATTGGACGATCGCAGGTGCTGCTTCTATCGAGCAACCAACTTTTTTAATTGGATTCTTCACACACTAATAAATACAGGAAGAACAAAGCAGAACATGCTTTTACTACGTCCATCAACTTAGCGATGCAAATTTTGTTCCTGACCGAACAGTAACTGAGTTCAGGACCGACCCAGTGAACTTAGGGAAATTTCCCTCGTCCTCGTGTATATATTGCTTCGTTCCATATGTTGTATGCATGGTTATTTTAGGACTAATTAATTTGTTTGGTTGAGTTTCTGGACCATATAAGTTCTGAGTGACGTGTGCATGCATCTCAATATCACATGCGTGCCGCTCCTGCTTTGCTCAGTTAGGAGTTCTCGATCTTACCACTTCTTTCTTATGACCGTGAGGCAGATGGGGTGGGATAGAGATCTAGTGACTTCACTATGTGAAGTCATAGTGCATATTTACCCCTCTTGCATCCATCCGATTTTCATCCAATGGCCCACAATTAAGCTCAAAATTCAAACTTTTTAGAAAAATTCGAAAAAATTCCTACAAGCAATATATGTCTCGTTGTATTTTATGGATTTTTTTTTTTGGCTTCCTTTGGATAAGTGGTTTATCATTAAATTGGTTTTCATGTTTTAAACTTACAAAGCTATTAAGTCATAAAATAATGATCCAAATGAAGCCAAACTTTTTCAGAAAATACAACGAGACAAATACTACATGTAGGAATTTTTTTGAATTTTTCTAAATTTTTGAATTTTGAGCTTAATTGTGTGCCGTTGGATGGAAATCGGATGGATGCAAGAGGGGTAAAGATGCACCGTGACTTCACATAGTGAAGTCACTGGATCTCTATCCGCTGGGGTGAAGAGCCATGTATAATGTATTATAAGCTCTGATGATCAAATATTCAAAACGGTATCATGTCGTACAATATATCTCTAGTTGCAATTCACATCTTGTGTGCCACATATCTTACTAAAAGGTGATGTTTATAGATGCTATCTTGTCTTTGGATACACTGTACCTGTGCGTATGTTGACGTGAAGATTCTCGTTCAGCTCCAATGAGATTTTGCAAGGAGGGGGTTCGCATTACCGGACTATGCACCGCCTGCGTCGGCGATGACCGTGCGAGCTGCCTCGGGCGAGCCTGAGCGGTGGTGCTACCCAACCACCATCGCACGCTCTGTAGCGGCATATACATGGCAGCTGAGCAGCCACTTCCAATTCGCGCGGACATCTCCATAGACACATGAGAGAGAACGTGGGTAAACGAGTGGTTCACATGCCAAGGGAGAGAGGATAGGGCAACGACTTTGTATTCTTAAAAACGATGTTTAAGATATTGCTTATCGTTAACTTATCGCTCAGCGCAAGATAAGAGATAACTCAGCTTTGGCCGATTAATCAATTTTATCGGTCTATTATTTATCAGCCAGTTTTTTTTGTAAATCCCAGGTTTCAGTACTAAATATCTTAAATATGCTATACAAATATATTATATTGGCACTAACATTCAAAAAAAAATGAGACCACCGGGACTAGCCCTTGGTAGCATATTTTTATAGGAGAATTGCTCCTTTGTGAGAAAACCAGGAATTCGTCCCCAATGGGAATCGAACTCAGGCTGTTGAGCGTGCTCACCCACGTCTCCAACCACTGGGCCACTGCCCGGTTCTCTAGCACTAAAATTCTAATATATGATATATAGATATATTATATAAAATCTAAAGATGGATATCCCATGTTTTAGCACTGGAAAACCCGAATATCACACGATAAATCGCCATATCGGCCAATCACTTGTTTGTTAGACGGATAAATCGGCATAAACGATAAACACGGCCGATATGCCTTTATCTTATTGGTGAGCACCCTATAAGTGATAAATCGGCTTATCGGTCGTTATTTTGAACATTTCTTTAAAAAGAGGGGAAGCATAATCAAGTCAACATGATATGGGTCACACCTTCTTGTTGCGCCAAAGATCTTACCATTTCCGAATGAGTTGGGGCTACATTTCTTTTCGATTTCCATTCAACAATCCCTATCTGTTTCCACACCTTTTTTTAAGACCTCGAAGCATCAGGACAAATATCTTCTCTTAGAACACGTCTTGACTACGCTACCACTGAACGACCCGAGTGTCATTTAAATAATTTACCATAGCGGATACACGTCTACTGGTTTCACGAGAATAGTTTGTTGTAAATCTTGAACTTGTAGTTGTAGTCTACATTGCACCCAAACTTTCTGTTCAATGAGATCAGGACCTATTTCACACATAGTGGTAGTCAATATTGACCTTGCTAATCCCAACCTTAGACCTGTTTCACACATCGTGAAAAGTGTGTATCCTATTGGAATTACATTCGTTTCTCACAATATTTAGAGCAAGTATAATGATGCCTAGTCAGCGGGCTATAGCACTTGCCACGTCATTAAAATCTAACGTGGAAGAGAGAGAACGGACGAGAGAGAGAGTAAAGCGGGCTCTTGGTGAGTCGCCCGGCTACAGCACATCATACGAGGAAAAGCAGTTTGCATGCATGCATGGAGGCGATTCCTTCCAATCCGGTGGCGTCACCAGCATGTACGATTACTAGTTAATTAATTAGCCAAAGCAGCGTATGGCCAGCCCAAACGCCAACCTACTGTACATGAACAAACTTTAGCTGACTCTACGTGACGTGGCAGAGCAATAGAGCCGGCAGCGGGCTCTATTGTTGGCCTTGCTCTTAGTGACGTCCCTAGTCCACATGTCGATCCATCTTCTTTGTTTCCTCTCACTTCTCCTGTCCAGTCCGAACGGCGCCATTGAGTGGTTCCGTTGGTTGTTGTGGCAGCTAGATAATGCCAAATATGAAGAAGGTTTGACAGTAGTTATCGTCGGGCTTGATGGTCACGCGCGTCATCGTTTGCCGAGGGACGTAGGTACAGCGCTCCAACTTCAAGTATCTTCATTCCAGAAATACACACAGTACCTGCTGCAGTGCACACGCTCTGGACGGACGGATTGCCGGGTAGGGACGCGCCATTTGAGGGCGAAGACTAGTCGCCGCAAGGACGGCTACTACTAGCTACCACCAGTGCACCACCACCCCACGGTTGTCAGCTGCAGTACCTCGAAGTCCAAATCAATCATGGCGACGAGACGACGCAGGCAAGGACAGAGGAGCCATGCCCAAACTGGAGAAGCGAGACGGCCCAAAACAAGCAGCCTCCTACTGTGCCATGGCAGCCATCCCCTCCCCCACCCCACGCCATCATCTCACCTTCCTTTTTTCCATTTTCCCCACCCCGCACCATTTCCTTCCATCAAGCTTGACCTAGCCTAGCATTTCCGATTCGTCCTTGCACCGCCGTCACCACAGGAAAAAGCACAAAAGGAGAATGAAAATGACTCTGAAAGCTCTTTTTTCCCTTCTTGTGGCGCGAGTAATGATTACGGCTGCCTGCGAGGAATTTATAGGACGGACAGCGGGTGTGTGGAGATTCGGGCGGACACGGGATTGGGGCCCACGACAGTGCATCCGGTGGCCGAGCTGGCTCAGGGCCCCACCTCGCGGCCTGGGCCAATGGGTGCTCGACAACGGATATGCTCCAGACCAGGCCGGTATCGACGGGCCTCAGATCCCTTCGAAACCCCCTCCCCCATCTATTGGCCTGCCGAAACCCTCGTTCCTCGGCCATCCTGTCCTCTCCTCTTTCCTCCCTCCCCCCCACACCTACCACACCTACAGGACGCCATCCATAGCACCAGTACCTCGCCTCGCCGTGCACCCCTGGAAGTAGACGTCTGGCAGCTGGGGCAGGTTAGCTAGCGGGGCTAGGGTTTCGATTGGTTGGTTCCAAGATGGGGCGCGGCAAGGTGCAGCTCAAGCGGATCGAGAACAAGATCAACCGGCAGGTCACCTTCTCCAAGCGCCGCTCGGGGCTGCTCAAGAAGGCGCATGAGATCTCCGTGCTCTGCGACGCCGAGGTCGGGCTCATCATCTTCTCCACCAAGGGCAAGCTCTACGAGTTCGCAACCGACTCCAGGTACGTACAGCGTAGATTAAGATTCCGTCGAAATCCCCCTTCGATTCCATCGAAATCCCCCTTCGATTCCATGCCCGTTCTACTCCGGTGACGGCCCCACGGATGATGCCTGCCTGCCTGCCTGTGTGTTTCTCCATTCCTGCGCTATTTCGGTTTATTTGCTCGGTGTTTCTCCTACATGTCTCGAATTCTGCAGCGCCCAGACGCCTGCTTTGCTAATTTGCGGTAGAATTGGCCGCCGGGGCTCCCGATTTCTGCTCTCGTGTTTCCAGCCTGCGCTATTTTATGCTCCTATATCGCCGGGAAGGGGATCCGCTTCCATTTGGGGGATTTTTTTTGGTTCCCTACGGGCCAGCTGGCACCCAAGTGGAAGGGTTAGGACGGTAAAACTTAATAGCTTGCTTTACAGGTCGCTTTTTCGATCAGGCGATATTAATTTCGCAAAATTACCCACTAGACTACTGATATTTGTTTGTGCAGTGCAGTGAGTCATGAACTTTCCCTTATCTCATCTCACCTGGAATCTTATTTCATTGTGGCGTTGTTAACTGCCTGATCAAAGCTGTGCTTGCTGTTTTTATACCATCATATTAGTTCTTTCCTGTCAACAGTTTTACTATTCATTTGACCATTTCTGTTCATTGCTTGGCTAGTCGGGGTAATTATCCGGAGCTGAAGCTCCATGCTGCATGGCCAGACCACATTCGTAGGAGTTCATATGTTTCTGTATACCTTTTCCCTTTCATTTGCTTGCGAGATACATTAGTTGGTGCGATGTGTTCTCGCAAAGAAAATGAGCTAATAAAATCACGCAGATCACTCCAGCCTTTCTTCCCGTTTCTCATTAGTCCATGTTAGTTTCTGGTCTTCATCTGCTTCCCATAGTTTCCGTCTGGGCAAATACTAGATGGAAATGTATGGTTTGTGAGTACGAGATATCAAAATATCTGAACGACTGCTGCTTTTGGTAAATATCCAACGTTGTCTGTAATTTTGTTGGGAAAGTAAAATTGGCATTTGCTTCGTGCATAGCACGTAGAATTATGTGTATGTTGAGGTGCCGCTAGTGAGTGCACGCTCCTGAGTGGCTGAGTGTGTTGCTAAAGCAAGAGCCTAGCTAAGCAAATTTTGATTGGTTTACCTGGAACTTCTTGGTTGTTTTACTGGCTTATTTTTCCAGAACTGTAAGTCAGATAAGCTCATAGTAGTCACTCCGCCTCGTGATCTTACATAAGCACGTGTACATATTATGTAAACCAACTCAAGTACAAACCAGCATTGATCAGAAGACAACCTATGCATACGCTATCAGATAGCTAATAGCGTGCACTTTGTTGTTTAGTTATTTCTGAGACCCAAGTCTTATTCAATCTTTATCCATCTAGAATCGGTCGGTTTGTTTACCACATCTGCCAAAGGTCCAAAACTGTAGCAGCTGACTTACACGTTGGTATTAAATACCATTAACCGGTTAGAGTGTGTGCTGGATCTATGCTATCGCAGGGAACCAGTTCTCCTCTACACATTTTGCATCTCTGAACATATGCTTTGGGTGAATCCAATATTATGCCTAGGAATATTAACTAAGATATGAGGTATTCAAGATCCATTTTTATGTAGCAACCTTATGTAAAGCTTTATTATGGTATTCCAAAATATTATATTGTAAGAAATTAAATATTTATTTAAAATTACACACATTCATTTATTTATTTTATTTTTATTTTAAAATTTTGAATTCTGAAAAGTCAATTTTTTTTTTGAAATTTTAACTTTAAATTTTGATTGTGAAACATTAGTGAGTTTAAAAATAATAATCTTGAGGTTGCTGTTCTCGATATCTTGATTCTACAAGTTCACTTCCTAACACAAATTGGAAAACCAACTTCAAATTCTTTCTTATGGCCGTGAGGCAGCTGGGGTGAAGAGCCATGTATAATGTATTATAAGCTCTGGTGATCAAATATGCAAAACGGTATCATGTCGTACAATATATCTCTAGTTGCAAGTCACATCTTGTGTGCCACATATCTTACTAAAAGGTGATGTTTTTTTTTTAGATAGATGCTATCTTGTCTTTGGATACACTGTACCTGTGCAGACCGTATGTTGACGTGAAGATTCTCCTTCAGCTCCAATGAGAAATTGCAAGGAGGGGGTTGGCATTACCGGACTACGCACCGCCTGCGTCGGCGATGACCGTGCGAGCTCCCTTGGGCGAGCCTGAGCGGTGGTGCTGCCCAACCACCATCGCACGCTCTGCAGCGGCATATACATGGCAGTTGAGCAGCCACTTCCAATTCGCGCGGATATCTCCATAGACACATGAGAGAGAACGTGGGTAAACGAGTGGTTCATATGCCAAGGGAGAGAGGATAGGGCAACGACTTTGTATTCTTAAAAACGATGTTTAAGATATTGCTTATCGTTAACTTATCGTTCAGCGCAAGATAAGAGGTAACTCAGCTTTGGCCGATTAATCAATTTTATCGGTCTATTATTTATCAGCCAGTTTTTTTTTAAATACCAGCTTTCAGTACTAAATATCTTAAATATGCTATACAAATACATTATATTGGCACTAAAATTCAAAAAAAAATGAGACCACCAGTACTAGCCCTTGGTAGCATATGTTTATAGGAGAATTGCTCCTTTGTGAGAAAACCAGGAATTCGTCCCCGCTGGGAATCGAACTCAGGCTGTTGAGCGTGCTCACTCACGTCTCCAACCACTGGGCCACTGCCCGGTTCTGTGGCACTAAAATTCTAATATATGATATATTGATATATTATATAAAAATCTAAAGATGGATATCCCAAGTTTTAGCACTGGAAAACCCGAATATCAGACGATAAATCGCCATACCGGCCAATCACTCCGTTTGTTAGACGGATAAATCGGCATAAACGATAAACACGGCCGATATGCCTTTATCTTATTGGTAAGCACCCTATAAGTGATAAATCGGCTTATCGGTTGTTATTTTGAACATTGCTTTAAAATGAGGGGAAGCATAATCAAGTCAACATGATATGGGTCGCACCTTCTTGTTGCGCCAAAGATCTTACCATTTCCGAATGAATTGGAGCTACATTTCTTTTTGATTTCCATTCAACAATCCCTATATGTTTCCACACCTTTTTTTAAGACCTCGAAGCATCAGGACAAATTACTTCTCTTAGAACACGTCTTGACTACGCTACCACTGAACGACCCGAGTGTCATTTAAATAATTTACCATAGCGGATACACGTCTACTGGTTTCACGATAATAGTTTGTTGTAAATCTTGAACTTGTAGTTGTAGTCTACATTGCACTCCAACTTTCTGTTCAATTAGATCAGGACCTATTTCACACATAGTGGTAGTCAATATTGACCTTGCTAATCCCAACCTTAGACCTGTGTCACACATAGTGAAAAGTGTGTATCCAATAGGGATTACATTCGTTTCTCACAATATTTAGTGACGTCCCTAGTCCACATGTCGATCCATCTTCTTCGTTTCCTCTCACTTGTCCTGTCCAGTCCGAACGGTGCCATTGAGTGGTTCCGTTGGTTGTTGTGGCAGCTAGATAATGCCAAATATGAAGAAGGTTTGACAGTAGTTATCGTCGGGCTTGATGGTCACGCGTGTCATCGTTTGCCGAGCTTATCCAGATGTTCCATGTCTCCATGGTATGTCATTCGCGGACGTCACCTTGTACTACTCACCATTGCGTTGAAGCAATGTTCTTCGGTGGTCTCCAGGCATGTCGCAGATCTCCAAAGTATCATACTTAAAGGCGAGTGGCCAGGAAGAAACGATGCCAGTTGTATCACATGGGAGAGGGAAACGGTCATTGGTAGTCGTCTTGCGGCACTATGCTTGAGAGTGAAAATATGTCTGAGGATCACCCTGTTTCTAAAGTCTGAAATAGATTAAAGATCGGGATTGGCATGAATTAGCAAAGCTCAGGATCCCGAGTTAAGAGATTACGAGGTTGGTGCTCGATTTAAAACGGACATGTCTCTAGTTCTATTTGTAGGAGGACACAAATGGGCCATATTTATGCACAAAATTTATTTCGAATGCTAGGTTTTAACACCACATAGCGCAAACTTGGTTTAGAACTTTATCTTGTATATCGGGTTTTATTTGAAGAAAACACATATAAGAGAGTTAGGAAAATGAAAATATGTGCCTTTCACATACCAAACTTAAATAATAATAGCTTGATGCTCTAGTCCAATAAAGAATATTGTGTTACATACTTTGTGCCACGTTATCAAGAAATATGGACTTACATCGGTTTTCTATGAAAACTATGACATCGACCCTAAAATATAAATAGGATTCGGAACCATGATGATGGAGTTGTACATCTCATCTCCGAACAAATTGACCTAGCATCACTTCCTAGTTACAATATTTGTATGATGATAAAAAAACGAGCCGGAGTGAATGTAGTTACATACGATGTAATGTACAAAATGGTGATAGATGCCAAGTGTTCCGCCGACAGCTAGCATCTAGAGTGGTTGTATGGTTCAGAGGCTGTCAGACAAAAGGAATGACCTTGAATGACTAGAGAGGGAACACTCAAAGATTGTTGTCACAAGTCGAGGTTATGAGAAAATGGCAAGCATGATTAGACATTGAGTTGTTCTTGAAGCCGTCCGAACAACCTAGCCTTTTCCGGGCCGGTGGTAGTTTCTTCTGGCAGCTCTTTAGAATATGCAGAGTGGCCCCATAGGCAAACACAAGTCTTCCCAATGAAACTTTGTTCTCACTCTTGCGCAAAATAAAAAACTTACTACGAGTTACTTGGACACGAACTTCACAAAAAGAAGATGCATCTTGTTAGTATGAGCAGTAAATAAATCTTTCTATGTCTTGGGCCAGAATGTCAACACCTGTAGACCTACAATAAAATGTTTTTGTACTTGAGTTTCGGGCACTAAGGAGTAGAACGAAAAAGTCTGGTTGGGCAATGCACATACATTTTAACACCACGTCTCACGTGTGATTCACTAAGGAATAATATGGACATAAGTAGCCAAACAATTTTCTTTTGAATCTTAGACTTAAAACTAAAACCTCTGCTCTAATACGATATTAAATTTGAAAAGTCCAAATTATGGAAAAAATTGGGCAGTCCACATATACTTCAACTCTATTTTTATATATAGTAGATTATGGCAAGGGTTAGAGGTCCGCACTCTAGCGTGGGATCCAGCACACCACTCTTGTTTGATGTTGAGCCATTAGGCGCGTCATCAAACTTGGTTGCAGATGCGAAGTTAATGCCAAAACTTGGTGTCAACCGCCACACCAAGACATGGGGATCTTATTTCGTGAAAATGCAAAAATCATTGTGAAATGTATTGATAGAAAGAAGGTTTATGAACAAGTACAACAATGAACAAAACTCAAGCCATGCTAGGTTTTAGGGGAGCAGCTGGGGAAGGCCACGTGATCCAATGTATGACCACAAGGGGCCCTCCACCTTTATCGTGTCAAACAAGGAGGCCAGGGAGGGTTGAGCGTTGTCGAAGACGGGCGCCCTGCGATGCTTCCAGATCCACCAGGCCGATATTATGAGCAATGATGAATTACTCTAGTGCAGTGGACAAGAATGCATCACAACACGAACACCCACAAGTTGTCCTCGGCAATTGAGTTTTGGAGGTGGATTGAAATCCAGGATAATACCTCGTCCCAGAACGTGCTCGACATCGGGCAACCTGTAAGGATGTGCGCTCTCGTCATCATTGTCTGGTCGCACAGCGGGCAACTCGTAGGGTGTGGAAGTCCATGTCGTGTGAGCCACTCATTTGCCCAACATCTATCCTGACAAAAAAGCCAGGATCTTCATACATTTGACCCTTGGAAGAGGGTCCAATGCCAAACCAATGTATCTGACTCCACAGCTAGTTGCACGTCACTAAGTTGGAACCATACCTAGACATATTGCCAAAGGGTAAGCGAGGCTCAGGGCCCTACGATGTCGGTGAACCAGCGATGCTCTACCAGCGCATCACGCACCGTACGGCGCTTCCTAGGACACCTCGAGATTACCACCAACGCTATCTCCCATATGTCCTTCCCGTCAAGCCACCTATCCTTCCAGAATTGGCTTGAGGTTCCATCGCCAAGCACCATCCCTGGGAGAAAAGCATGTCGAGCCTGCAAGGGTTGGTACCCATCCTCCAAAGTCAATAGACCCAAAAGTTAATCTTTGTGCGAGCAAGGTTGGGTAACCCAACCCTTGAGCTACATCAAATTGCAGACCTTGGGCCAGTTGACATGGCACGGGCCGCCATTAGCAGCTGCTATGCGCAATTATTGGAAACCCCGAAGGATCTTCTACACCTGCTTGGGAGCCTTCTTGTAGATGCTCAAGACCATGAGTTGGTGGAGTGGAATTGCGAGCACCGATTTGAACAATGTGTTAGGCGTCCAACCTTAGGCATCATGGAAACCATCCAAGTAGGGGGCTGGTTTGCAGGTCGGTCTACCAGAGGCTGGAATACTTCACTTGTAAGTCTTCTAATCTCAAGGAGATTACTGAGATACTTGATGGGATAGGGTGCAAACTGACACTCTATAATCATCATCGGGGCAACAGTCTGCACCTCTGAACATGTGATACGTGAGACCGAGCACCTCGCAAAGTTCGTATGTAGCCATGTTGCATCCTCGAAGAGCGCAAGAATCCTACGAATCACGTGCAATTCGTCTCATCCGGGTGGCAGAAGATGACCATGTCGTCCGCGTAAAGCAAAAATGACATGACCTGCTCTTGACACACCAGGCGCCAAATGATCTCTAACTTAGAGGACCTAGCCAAAAACTTGTTGAGCGTTTTAATCACCAACATGGATAATTGCGGCGACCAAGGGGCCGCCATATCTCCAGACCCTACGGTGCCACACCAGGGGCTAGTTGGCCGTTGAGCACCATTCTAGTGCTCGCCATGGATGGCAACCCACTCGAAGAACCTTGAACTGAACCCCATCTTGCGAAGTACCTTGAAGAGGAGTCCCCGAGGAGACGTAGTCATGGGCACATGTGATGTCCAACTTGAGCATCACCCTACGCTCCTTAAGAGCCTGGTCGTCCATTCAACCCACATAAAGTTGTCGTGAATGTAGCACTTTCGAATGAAAACGAATTGGTTCCTATCGATCAACAATTCAAGCCACGAAGCCAACCATGATGCCGAAGTCTTCGGCACAAGCTTGGCGAAGATGTGGATCAGGCTTATAGCACGGTGGTCACTCAAACCAGCCACATCAGAGCGCTTAGGCAACATGCTCAATAGTGCCGGCCCTGAAATCCGCGTCCACACATCGTAAAGATTTTGTCAAAGGCAGCCATGACATCACCCTTCACGGTCGAGACACAGGGATCTTGACCCAACTCTTTTGGGACACACTCGTTGTTGCACTATTTATTAGTTGATCGGTTTACCTATGTGCAATGTGTTTGTTCACACGGCACATTTATCCTTTTTGGCATTTGAATTTCTCATTTGAAAAATTGCTACTATCATCAATATATCTGTGCTGATAACTACTCCGCATGGGCTTTGCACCACCGGATTACTCATCAGGGCATGATCTCACCCAGGATGTAGGTCTTTCTTTTTTGCTTCTTTTCATAGTATTTTCATCTTCTTACAGAATTCTCATATTGTCGTTATCATCTTCGGCCCTCTATGTTAATTACTCCTCTGCCCTTCAGGTCAGGAGTGTGAGAGCTAAGCCAAACTATTGTGCATGTATGGTCTTATCTAAAATCATGCTGTGCACGCACTAATATCAATTTCTATGAGCCGGCAGGCTAGGGCCCACTTGTGCCCAAACTAAGCCCTGCCACTAGTTAAAAGGCTGGGGTTGATGGTGTGTATCTAAGCTATGATGATTATTTTCATTTTTTTTACCGTGTCGTGGGTCACTGTACAAAAAACCATAAATTTGGAAGTTCAGTGTCGTGGGCCTTTTACACCTTTTGTGTACCTAAACTATGATTATTTTCACTGTCACAATCAGTTCAAATGTAAATAATAAGTTAATAACTAGAACGTTTTATGCAGTGCTAGAATCTAATTTGCATATGTTGATATAAGAAAATAGTTTATGGTAAAAACTAGAGATTTATCAAATGTAACACATTCATGCCATGTACCGAATAATCATGTTGATATGTACATCCAGTGATCAGACATTTCTTTCTCTTCTACAGTATGGACAAAATTCTTGAACGGTATGAGCGCTACTCCTATGCAGAGAAAGTTCTCATTTCAACCGAATCTGAAATTCAGGTAACATAAAAACATCCGGTTTGCTTTTCTTTGGCTATCTGATGTTATGAACTTCGTTCCCTAGACCAGTGTACATTCTTTAATTATTTTCATTAGCAGTTAATAACTTGCAGCTACGGAGTGGTGGTCCATTTTGATTCTGTCTTAAGTGCTTGCTATTCGTCCGGATTCCTACAAACTGCGTTCGAAAAAACTACCCCTTCCTTTCTAAATACAAGACATTTTAGCCTTTTCTGCCCCACACATATCTAGACGTGTTTTAGTGTAGGATGCATAAAACGTGTCTAGATACGTGTGGGCCAGAAAAAGCTAAAACATCTTATATTTAGTAACAGAGGGAGTAGTAAAAGTAAAACATGATCCAACTTTATGCTTCACTAGATTATTAGTAGTTGTAAATTGAAATTCTGCAGTAGCTATCTGGGGTTAAAATATGTGTGCGCATTTACAACAATCATAACTATTTCTTAGATTATCTTAACATAAACCTTGGAATCTATACTTCACCAGACCTTTCAGCAATTAAGGATCACAGATGACATTCGTTCTCATTTCCAGTTTCATTGTACAGCTTGTCTGAGGCTATGACCATCTAGGTTAAGAAAGTTGATCCATTAAAAGGAGATCTAGTGAGGCTCATCTAGGAGCTCCATAACCTAACTGCTAGCTTTTGGCCAATTTCCAATCAGTTCTGATGGTATTTCGGATAAACCAAGTTGAAACTCAAACCAAGAGATCCAACCAGCTTTATCTTATTTCTGACTGAGAAATTTATCATGTATACATGCCAAGGAATATTGAAGAATGTTGTTGCTATTCCAAATAAAAGAGAGTACAAATATATTATGTCTTGTTTAATATCATACCTCCATTGAAGCCCTTTTAGTATTACAAGATGTTATTTTTATATCTAAATAACAGTTCTTGCAATGGCGTAATTAATTTGAAGTTATGAATTCAAGTTCAAAGCACAGAACAGTCCCTCCTTCGTAACTTGTCCTTTCTTGTTAAGTCTTGTGTTGAATCCTGAACTAATGAACTGTCAGTGTACCTTCCTGTTTCACTCAGAGTTAAGTAATGGAAACCTCATTTGCTTTTGCAGGGAAATTGGTGTCACGAATATAGGAAACTGAAGGCGAAGGTTGAGACAATACAGAAATGTCAAAAGTAATTTGTAGTATTTTTTGGTTTTGGTTGGCAGTATGTTGTAGGTACCCTGTTAAGATAAGCGTGACTGAACTTGTACACCCTGAACCTGCAGGCATCTCATGGGAGAGGATCTTGAATCGTTGAATCTCAAGGAGTTGCAGCAACTAGAGCAGCAGCTGGAAAGCTCACTGAAACATATCAGAGCCAGAAAGGTAGTGATATATAAGTTGACACAGCAGCAGAATATATTGAAAGAACAAGAAAAACACTTGCAGAGAAGCTCAGCAAGTACATCTTAAATCAGATTCTAGACTGCAATATCGTTGTTAGGTTTATGCGTTTACAGTGACATGCTCTGTATGTTCAAGATCTGACAACTATAAATTATGCGTCTGTGCAGAGCCAGCTTATGCACGAATCCATTTCTGAGCTTCAAAAGAAGGTAAATTTTTGTCAACCTTGCACTCCTGAATCTATAGCAGAACTGGCTCACTTGTCATGAGAATATTTAGCCAACTTGTTCCAAATCTTCCGACGTTATGACATGTATGCAAGTATTCAGTGTACTTCGCCCAAAACCTCATTTACCTTATTTTTACTGCAGGAGAGGTCACTGCAGGAGGAGAATAAAATTCTCCAGAAGGAAGTAAGCTAGTCACTTTACGGTTCAAACGATCAAAATTGTTCCATCAAAGCATGTTAAACTGACAAAAACCTGGTCCCTTCCTGCAGCTCGCAGAGAAGCAGAAGGCCCATGCGCAGCAAGCGCAGTGGGAGCGAACTCAGCCTCAAACCAGCTCTTCTTCCTCCTCCATGGCGAGGGAAGCTCCCCCAGCAACAAATATCAGGTGATGTACAACACAAACCACTTCCTATTCAGTGCTCAAAAACACCAAATTGGTTGGCAAACTGAAACTTTCTTTCAAGTTGGTCTTCTTGGTTCTTCCTTACTGATGTAGTTGCCGTCCTTCAACATATTAAGTAACAAAATAATGCGCTTGTGTACGTTTTTGTTATACAGTGCCGGTAAACAGCCTGCGGCGGCTGGCGAGAGGCCAGAGGAGGCAGCAGCGCAGCCTCAGGCCCGCGCCGGGCTTCCCCCATGGATGACGAGCCACATCCATGGCTGAAGGGCTTCCAGTCCATGTATAAGCGTACTGACCAGTACGAGTAGCAAGCTGCACCTGCCTGCCTGGTGAATCATTATTGTCATCTTGTGGTTGCTAGCAAGCTGGCCCCTTGAGGAAAGTAAAAAAGAAAAAGAAAATTCAGTGACAAGTAGTGAGCTGCAATGTGTATATTTCCACTTTATCTAGCTCAGTTCCCCCAACACCTGAGCTGAGTTGGCTGTACGAGCAATTTACCATGTAATATATGTAGCATGAGTGACACAATTTTACAGTTTCCATGATTCCAGTCCATCCTGGGTTCTGTTTCTGTGAATTAACACTATTAATATGAGCATTGTGTACATCAGGAGGATTGTTTGAAAATAAATGGACCACTGGTTCTTTGGTCATCTTCCCATCTGAACTCAATTGGCAGGCCGGATAAAGGGAGCACATCACTGAGATAGAGATGGCCCTCTAGTTTCCACGATGGAGAAGATATTAATCATTTCATACTTATATTACATGTATATAAGTTACTGTAAAATAAAATGCAAGGAAACAAATTTTACAACTCGTCCTCTTTCAAAAGGGTGTGGTACACTGCCAGTTAATAGAAGTGTCTGTCAGTAAAAACGATCTTTCTGCCACGCCTATAAATATTTCCTTATCATAAACCGAGAGAAACATTAAGCTCGGCAGAACACATACCATTGAAAGAAAGGGCTCCAAATGATGGATAAGGATTACACTGTTTTACATCCCACATCAATTGATACCCCAGCTTGACCTGCTGACGAGATTCCAGCGTATCAAAAAGATAAAACCTACTATAAATGGTATGGAAACTAAAGCTTAAGTGTCTCCTTAAAGCGTGAAATAAACTTGAACGTCTCCTCTGCTTTGACCTGCTGATAAATGTCGGTTCTTGATACTCTGTCCGGATGGAATTTCAGAAGAGCTCGCTTATAAGCAGCTTTAACCTGAAAGAAAAGGCATAAATCAAAAATGAGTATCAGATATGAGGATTAACGGCTGACCAGTTCTTATTTACATACATTAGGTCATTGCACGAAAATATATTTTTCAGTACTTACTACATGTAGATTTGGATAATAACACTTGTTTATGAAACTCAAGTAGCGATCTAAATGCGCTAACGATACATATGGAAGCTATAACTGTTTAAAAAAATGAGTCCTCAAGCTACCCCTAGGAAATTATAACATTCGCAAATAACAACTAATCTTTTGTCACCAGGATGATTAAGACAGGTTGCATGTATCAGTAAATATACAACATACCTCGCCGCCTTGAACAGGGATGCCTAATGCTCGCAAAATTGAGGACACGTCGGTGCATGCTCTTTCCATTTTTTCGAGCTCCAGTCGTACTGCCCCACGACACTGCTCCTTCAGCTGTATATCTTCTTCACCCTATTCAGCAAAGAAAAGGGAATAGTAAGTACCACAAAGATGACTTAAAGAAAGAAGCAAGATAATGATCTAGGAACTGTAAGGGTAGCAAAGCAGTGCAAGAATCAGCTCACTGCACATATACCTTTCTTTGTGTTTCACGAACTTCTTCCAATCTTTGCTTTTGTCTCTTCTGCATGTCAAGCAGTCGTACAGCTTCAGCTTTTTTTCTCTTTCGCAACCGCTTTGCCTCCTTCGCCTCCTCGGCCTATGATTTTTTTTTATACAAACAGATGATCATGAGCAAAGTGCCAATGTAAGCCTTTTAATTTTGATGACATAACTAAGAAAACAAGTGTAGGCATGCGAAAAACACAAAAGATATGCGTGCAGCTCCTTAAAACTAACACTTATTTATACAATCCTCGGTTTTAAGTTTTAACTGTTCTAAGCGGGCTTTAACTGTATTGTTGTTGTTGTTGTCTAATTCTAGTTCAAAGATAAATTCTAAGAGGGGAAATTCTTATACCTGTATTGCTAACTGACGCTGCCTGGATGCCCACTCCTCCTCTGCTGCCCTTTTGTACTCATCAGATTCCTTGTGCTTTTCACGGGCACCAATTAAACCATCCTTAAAGTCTGGGCCATCTTGGACAACCGCAGATAGTCCTAACTTTTCAGGATCATCAACAAAATCCTTTTCAGACAGAGAGCAAGTCTCCAATGTATCATTTTTGGGATCAGTCATGTTTTCTCGTATTTTCTCGTCCATCTTTTCCGAAGTGCTGACAAATATACCACTATTATCTTTCCAATCTGCTGAGCATGAAGGAAAAACTCTATTTTTCGAGACAAAGCTATAGCTTGTGTACCCTTCAGGACTCAAGGTTTCATCTGGGCGAGGAAGGTGACTTGTTTCTGGGGCCTTTTCAGGAACATGGGCCTTGTGAGAATGAGCTGCTTCGTCATTACCAGCTGTATCAGGATTCAAACTGCAAGTTGTAGGGTTGCAATCTTCAGTTTTTCTTGCATTCAAATCATGGTCCATCGGACATTCCTGGGCATTATGCGCCGAAGAAGGTCCAGCTCCATGATTTGCACCATTTGCACTACTTGGCCCAGCCGGGTTGAATGAATGTCTAAAAAAATCCGAGATGTCGTCATCTAGAGGGCACTCTGAAGCAAAGAGTTCCCAAAATTTTCACCATGGTGTGTACTTGACTCGGCGCTTGACGCAGAAGTACTAGCCTTGCCATATTTACCCTTCGGGGGGACATGAGGCATCACTCTTCTCGAAGCAGCCTTCTCCCACAGCTTACGAGCCGCCACAGAGGGCAGAATCTCACAATCCGAGCTGCCATCTTCGTCTGAGTCTGTCTCTGAGCCATCGGACAGATCACTCTGGTCGCTGTCAGAAATATAATTTAGCCCATATCTGTTCCTCGTAGAAGCACGGCCAGGGGGAGTTGTCGTCGCCGGAGAACCGCCAGCACCCGCCGTGCTGGGGCCAGCCCTATCACCACCACCACCGCTGCCACCCCCTTCCTCATCGTCATCTAAGTTTATCACATTACTGCCAGAGCTGTTCCCTTTCTTGCTATTGCACGCGGCCGCCGCACGAGCAATCTCAGCTGCATCGTTGATAATGAACACCTCAGAGTCATCGGCGTCATCCCCGTCGAGAACCACCACCGGTGTGGGCGTGGGCGGCGGTACAGGCTTCGTCCTGGGCCACCTCCACGTCGGCCCCTACGCCCCCACGACATCGCCGGCCGGAGCAGGAAACGGCCGGCGCACACGGCAGCAGCAAAGAGGGCAGGGGGCTAGGGCACGGGCGCTGAGGCACACGACCCCTCCGGTTCGTCCCTAGGGTTTCACAGACGTTCCTGCGAGGAGGCGCGCACAGAGATCGCCGTCAGGCGGAATCGCCCAAATGCCAAGAAATAAAAAACCCCAACTTTCGCCGATTCGGAGGACGAATCGGGAAAGAAATGGAGCGAGGGGGGAATCGATCGACGGATCGGAAGCGGGTACCTGCGCTGTGTGCGGCGGCTGCCGTGGTGGGATTCCGAGGGCGGCGCGGATCCGAGTTCGATTCCTCTTCTTGTTGGACGGGATTCCCCCGTCGGCTGGGGTTGGAGGGGATCACGATTTGCCCCTTGTGGGCGCGATGGTTTTGGGGAATTTTTTCCGGCGCCCACCGCGCAAGAGTGCGGCGTATGAGAGCGTGGGCGTGGGGTATCCCCTATCGGAAGGGGTTCCCTTCCGAAAGGTCGATTCGCTAGCGAGACGCTTCATACGTACGACACGTGCAACCCGAGCGAGCGAACTAGCAGGCCAGCGCAAGCGAATTTGTACACGTCGAGCGGAGCAACGTACGCGTGAGCCAGCCGGCCGCGTGGCAAGCCTGGCAGCCGATCGTACGCTCCTGCCCGCACACGTCCTGGGCGAAGCTCCCCGCGTACGTGTGCGCGTGGCCGGCCGATGTACAGATGGTTGACTCTGTGTACTGGACGGTTAAGCCTGGGCATTGTTTGGTCCGAAACCGGCCAAACCGTCGGCCCAAACCGCACCGCACCGTAATTACGTTGTTTTGCTGGTTTGGAGCGGTTTACCGCTTGAAACCGCGATCGGAAAACCTTTTACTGGGAACCGCTTGAAACCGCGATCGGAAAACCTTTTACTGGGCTGAGACCGTCTGAAACCGGTAGGCCACGAAACCGTCGTCAGATTCCTTCCCCCATCGTCGACATCGAGAAAATCCCCCAGCCGAGGCAGAGCCGGGCACGGCGGAGGCAGGGCGCCGAGGTGAGGGCACGGGCGAGGCTGCGGAGGAGGCCAACAGGGAGGAGGCCGAGCGGGCCTGCCGGCCGCGGAGAGCACTTCCTCGCCGGCAACGTGCCCGCGGCGCGCCGGGAGGCTGGAAAGGCCCAGCGCCTGTACCCGTCGCTTCCCGGCGTCGCCAACGCGGTCGCCGCCTACACCGTACACGCCGCCGCGCTCGCCCCGCCTGCGCCGACGCCGTGCAGAGGCAATTCCGGCGCCTCCGTTTCAAAAAAATCCGGCGCCTGTCCCTCCTCGTTTACTCTGACAAGAACCGCTCCGCCGCCGCCGAGGGCACATCCAAGCTGCTCAGCAAGGCATGCGACGCCCTCTCCCACTAGTCCTCCAGCTCGATGAAGACGTCTCGACGCTGCGGCTGCGCGATCTGTCGGCGGAACAGGCGTCTGCCCTGTCGGCGCGCTCGGTCGGGGAGGACGGGTGTGTTGCTGTCCGAGCTGCTCCACCACACGCAGGCGCAGGAGTCGGTATAGCGGCTCGGACGCTCGCCGTTCGCGGAGCTGCTGCTCGACGAATTCCTCTGCCTGAGCGACGCGCACGGCAGCGCGCGGTGCTCGTCGCGCTCAAGGCCGAGGCGAGCACGCTCGCCGTTCGCAGAGCTGCTGCTCGACGAATTCCTCCGCCTGGCCGACGTGCACGGCAGCGCGCGGTGCTCCTCGTGTTCAAGGCCGAGGCGCGCCCGCGGCACCGCGCGAACTCGACGCGCACGGCAGCGCGTGGTGCTCCTCGCGCTCAAGGCCAACGCGAGCGTAGTCGTCCTATGCGGTGTGAAACCAGGTAAACTGTGAAACGAAACCGCACCGGACCGGCATATGGCCTCGCACCTACACGGTCTAAACCAGACCAAACCAACTAAACTATGGCACGACGGGTTGGTTCGAGGAACCGCCATAAACCGTCTCAAACCGTAAATGCACAGGCTTATGGACGGTGTACAAATTGAATAGTTTCTAGTTTTGGAACCACCTGAACAGGAATCGCTGATCCACCTTCACTTGTTTCCACTACGTACACAGTGAAAGAGAGGTGTACACCCACGTTTTAGTTGAAAGTACACCACGGTGTTAGATGTACACCGCACTGCTACTAAATGTACACGTTTTTATTTCACGTTGCCACTAGATGTACACCCACACTGCTACTGATTGTACATGCTGCTACTGCTACTGGATGTACACCCACGATGTTACTGGATGTACACGCTGCTACTGCTACTGGATGTACACCGATGTTGCTACTAGATATACACTCACGCTGCTACTGGATGTACATGATGTTACTGGCGCACGTTGTACCGGCTATACATCCACGCTGTTACTGGATGTACACAATGCTACTGGATGTACATCCGCACGCTGCTACCGGATGTACACACGCTGCTACTGGATATACAAAGTATACATAACAGGGAGTACAAAGTACGAGAAAAAAAAAGTTTCTCAAAACCTATCAACATGGGATCTACTTTTGAAGATCTCGACGCGAGGATCTCAAATATAAAAACCGTTCATAATTTGGATAAACGGTTCTCAAGATATTTCGTTTTTAAAAACCGAATCTTGAAAAACCTCCGCACCTGAGAATCAGAAATCCCACCAAAACTCTTGCGTGCTGCCACTTGTCGCACCCACGGGTGACCGTGTGGAGGGAGAAGCTGACACTTGGCGCGCAGATAATGTACGAGAAGGGAAAACATGACAAGTGTCGCGACGACAATGCGCGCAGTTTCCCTTTCTAAAGGGAACCTTTTCTAGTGATTTCCGTGGGCGTGATGCCCGTGGGTTTCGCCAAGAAGAAGTTGGCTCGTGAGTCTCATGGCCTGGTGGGTATTATGGGCAGCGGTGGCGCTGACACCCGTTTCCGCCGGGTATCACTAGGCGAAGGAACCCTTCGCGAAAGGAACTGACCACCGTGCAGCGCGCCACGTGCAGCTCCGTGAGAGGAAGCGAAAAAGAAAACGACCACGTCGCCTGGTGGCAGACCACGAGCTCGTACGGCGGCAGCAGGTGGATGGGCGTGCGCTGAGATCGATCGTCGTACGAAGGCGCTGATACGTCTCCAACGTATCCATAATTTCTGCTGTTCCATGCTTATATTATACCATTTGCTACATGTTTTATGTACACTTCATATCAGATTTATGCATTTTCTGGGACTAACCTATTAACAAGATGCCACAGTGCCAGTTCCCTGTTTTCTGCTGTTTTTGGTTTCAGAAAGTTACTTCTGGAAATATTCTCGGAATTGCACGAAACAAAAGGCCAAGTCCCTATTTTTCCAACACGTACACGGAGTCCGAAGGAGAGACGAAGACTCGCCACGAGGTGGCCAAACCACAGGCCGGCGCGGCAGGGGCCCACCGCGCCGCCTGGTGGTTTGGGCCCCTCGGGGTCCGCCGACATCGCCCCTTCGCCTATTTATTCCCCGAGACGTGAAAACCCTAAAACACCGAGCCTTTCATCCAGAACATATTCGCTGCCGCCGCCGTCGTCAACCCTAACTCGGGGGGTTCTGAAGCTCTTCCCGGCACCCTGCCGGAGAGGGGAATCATCACCGGAGGGCTCTACATCGCCATGCCCGCCTCCGGAGTGATGCGTGAGTAGTTCATCCTTGGACTATGGGTCCATAGCAGTAGCTAGATGGTTGTCTTCTCCACTTGTGCCATCATGTTTAGATCTTGTGAGCTGCCTATCATGATCAAGATCATCTTATTGTAATGCTACATGTTGTGTTTGCTGGGATCTGACTTATATTGATACCTATGTGGAGCTGAATATTATATTATCATGTCTATGTCATTTGTGATCTTGCATGCTCTCCGTTACTTGTTGAAGCCTTGGCCAAGTGAATACTTGTGACTCCAAGAGGGGTATTTATGCATGATAGTTGGGTTCAACCTCTATTTAACCTGGGATAGTGACAGCAAGTTCTAAGGTTGTAGATGTGTTGTTGCCACTAGGGGTAAAACAGCAATGCTTTATTCAAGGATGAATGTATTGTTTACATTACGCACATTACTTAATGCAATTGTCTGTTGCTTGCAACTTAATACTGGAAGGGGTACGGATGTTAACCGGAAAGTGGACTATTTAGGCATAGATGCATGCTGGATAGCGGTCTATGTACTTTGTCGTAATGCCCAAATGAATCTCATAGTAGACACCACAACTCACACATGCATGTTATATGCACTTATCAATTGTCAATTGCCCAGCTGTAATTTGTTTACCCAGCATGTTAGTTATCTTATTGGAGAGACACCACTAGTGAACTGTGGACCCCGGTCCATTCTTTTACATCTGAAATACAATCTACTGCAATCATTGTTCTCTACTGTTTTATGCAAACAAACATCATCTTCCATTCGATACGTTTAACCCTTTGTTTTCAGCAAGCCGGTGAGATTGACAACCTCACTGTTAAGTTGGGGCAAAGTAATTTGATTGTGTTGTGCAGGTTCCACGTTGGCACCGGAATCCCTGGTGTTGCGCCGCACTACACTCCTTCACCAACACCTTCGAAGCAACCTCGTTTTCCTACTGGTTCGATAAACCTTGGTTTCATACTGAGGGAAAACTTGCTGCTGCACTCATCATACCTTCCTCTTGGGGTTCCCAACTGACGTGTGACGTACAAGCATGTTTCTGGTGCTGTTGCCGGGGAGATATTCCCTCGTCAACTTAGCGCTAGCAACACGTTTTCTGGCGCCGTTGCCGGGGAAAACCGAATTGCTTCTGCAAGGGGAGTCTCTCACACCCAATCTCTTTACTTTGTTATTTGTCTTGCTTAGTTTATTTTTATTTAGTCTTGTTTGCTCTCTTTATCAAAAACACAAAAAAATTAGTTACTTGTTTAATTCGTTTGATTTTGTTTTTCAAAATGAGTACTCCTGAGAACACTAAGTTGTGTGACTTCACTAGCACAAACAACAATGATTTCATATGCACTCCTATTGCTCCACCTGCTTCTACAGCAGAATTTTATGAAATTAAACCTGCTCTATTAAATCTTGTTATGAAAGAGCAATTTTCTGGTGTTAGTACTGATGATGCTGCTGCCCATCTTAATAACTTTGTTGAACTTTGTGAAATGCAAAAGTATAAGGATATGGATGGGGATATTATAAAACTGAAACTTTTTCCTTTCTCCTTGAGAGGAAGAGCTAAAGAATGGTTGCTTTCTTTGCCTAGAAATAGTATTGATTCTTGGACAAAATGCAAAGATGCTTTCATAGGGAAATATTATCCTCCTGCTAAGATTATATCCTTGAGAAGTAGCATTATGAATTTTAAACAACTTGATAATGAACATGTTGCTCAAGCTTGGGAAAGAATGAAATCTTTGGTGAAGAATTGTCCCACTCATGGACTGACTACTTGGATGATCATCCAAACCTTTTATGCAGGATTAAATTTTTCCTCAAGGAACTTATTGGATTCAGCCTCTGGAGGAACCTTTATGTCCATCACTTTAGGTGCAGCAACAAAGCTACTTGATGATATGATGATCAACTATTCCGAATGGCACACCGAAAGAGCTCCTCAAGGTAAGAAGGTAAATTCTGTTGAAGAAACCTCCTCTTTGAGTGATAAGATTGATGCTATTATGTCTATGCTTGTGAATGGTAGATCTCATGTTGATCCTAATAATGTTCCTTTAGCTTCATTGGTTGCTCAAGAAGAGCATGTTGATGTAAACTTCATTAAAAACAACAACTTCAACAACAATGCTTATAGGAATAATTTTGGTAGCAACAACTATAAGCCTTATCCTTCAAATGGTTATGGCAATTCTTATGGTAATTCCTACAGCAACAATAGAAGTGTGTCCTCTGATCTTGAAGCTATGCTTAAAGAATTTATTAGCACACAAAAAGCTTTCAATAAAACTGTTGAGGAAAAGTTTGAAAAAATTGATGTTCTTGCTTCTAAAGTTGATAGTCTTGCTCATGATGTTGAAATTCTAAAACTGAAAGTTATGCCTAATGAAGTTAAAGATACTAAGTCATTTGCTACAGCAAATGCCATCCAAGTTCGAATTGATAATAATATTAGGATGTTGGCTGAATTGCATGCTAGGTGGGAAAAAGAGGAAAGACTTGAAAAAGAGAATAGTATAGTTAGAGTTTGTACTATCACCACCACTAGTAATGCTAATGTTTTACATGCTAGTAAGCCTCCTACTATTGAAGGTAATGTTATTTTAGAACAAAGGCACACGCCCTGCTTTAAATTAATAAAGAAAGCAAATCCACAACATAGATATTACACGTGCTGAGGCATACAGCTTCGCCTAGAAATGAAAACAAGTACGAAACCGGGGTCGGCCACCTCCCCAACATGCCGAAATGACTAGAGCACTGCTAAAGAGCACGGCTAGGTCGAAGCTCAAAGTAAATCTCCTTAAGGCCGCTTGTAAGCACCTGAAGCGCCGCCTTGTCCTGCGCCTTTGCGAGACCCGCCCACACCTGAAGGAACATCATAGTTTTAAAGATGAGATCAGAAGGGTGTCTTGGCACAATGCCTTCTATAGCAAGTTTGTTGCGAGTGACCCAAAGAGCCCAAAACAACACCGAAACCAACACCCATGTTAGTCTACGCCGCTGCCCCAGCAGCTGTTGAATATATGCATGAAATTGGGGGAAGTTGGCCGGAGACCAATTGCACCCAAGCAGCCGTCTCACTACACTCCACCCAAGCTTGGCAAGTGCACAAGAGAAGAAGATATGTGTTGCGTCTTCAACCTCGCCACACGTCGCACAGCGGCGATTCGAGGGGCCCCTACGTTCCGCCAACTGCTTTCCAGCCGGCAGGCGATCAAGGGCAAGCTGCCAAGTGAACACTTTGATCTTAAGCGGTAATCTGGCCCCCCAGATGTCCCGCCCAAACGCAACAGATGCCCCCTTGGAGATAGCACGATACATAGAGGCCACAGAGTAACTCCCAGAAGGCTCCAGAGCCCAACTAATCAGATCAGGGCCCTCTTGCAAAACAACATCATCCAGCGCCGTGAGCATAGCCTGCCACTGGGCTACATTGTCCAGATCGAGGGGTCTTCTAAACTCCACCCCCGCCGAGGTAGGGGCAAAGACAGTAGCTACCGAGATACTAGGGTTGTTGCAAATGGCAAACAAGCTAGGAAACGTGTCTTTGAGTGGTCTGTCCCCCAGCCACCAGTCAAGCCAAAAGGCAATGCGAGCTCCATTTCTAGGGGAGTGTTTAGCCCCTAGCTTGAACCAATGCTTTATCTTGTGCAAACTTTGCCAGAAGTGGGAACCCCCCTGGGTTGCCGTGGCGAAGATGTTATCAGCCTCTGGGTATTTTGCGCGGATAAGCGAGTGCCAAACCGACCTATCGTTGCTGAACAGCTTCCAAACCCATTTCAGCATCAACGCGATATTCATGTTTTTTGTGTTTGTGAGCCCAAGGCCACCGCAGTCTTTGGGTCTACACACCGCCGGCCAGTTGACCCAGTGTACTTACGGTTCGGCCCCGCGCCTTCCCAAAAAAACCTAGCCCTAATTGAATCAAACTTCGCATGAACACCATCCTGCATCAAGAACAGACCCATTGCAAAGATAGGGAGCGCGTCTAGGCAGGAATTGGATAGAATTAACCTTCCACCTGAGGAAAGCAATCTACCCATCCACACTTCGACCTTCCCTCCTAATTTAGCCACCAAAAAGTTCCACTGCTCCACCGTGAGTTTACGATCGGAAATCGGGAGCCCAAGGTAAATGAAAGGGAACGAGCCCAACTTGCAGTTCAACATGTTGGCTATCCTCTGTTGCTCCTCCAAAGGCTCCTCCAGCATGTACACCTCACTTTTATTAAAGTTGATTCTCAGCCCTGACATGTTCTCAAAGCATAACAGCAGGAATTTAAGATTTGCAATGTCAAGGTCATTATTTTGGATCAGAATAAGGGTATCATCCGCGTACTGCAGGTGCGAAATTCCTCCTGGAAATAAGTGCGGCACCACCCCTTTGATATGGCCAGCCGCCCCGGCTGCCAAGAGCATAGCAGACAAAGCTTCCACTACGAAATTGAAGAGAATTGGCGAGAGGGGGTCCCCTTGACGCACACCTCTTTTATTGCGGAAATATGGCCCTACTACGCCGTTAATCGATATCGCGGTCTGACCTCCGGTAACCAGTTGCTGAATTCTGTGAATGTAACCTGCGTCGAACCCTTTTCAGCGCAGGACCTCAATTAGGAACGACCAGTTCACCTTGTCGTACGCCTTTTCGAAGTCCAGCTTAAGGAGGATCCCTCCCAACTTTTTGGACTTCAGCTCATGGACAATCTCCAAAAGAGCCAATGCACCATCAAGGATGAACCGCCCCTTAAGGAAAGCAGACTGGGTAGGGCTAATGATTCTGTTGGCAATAGGTTCCAGGCGAGTTGCAACAGCTTTTGAAATGATTTTGAACACCACATTTATAAGAGCAATCGGTCTAAATTGAGTGATTTGGTCCGCCCCAGGAATCTTGGGAATCAGGGACAACACCCCAAAGTTGAGCCTAGAGACGTCAATTCTGCCTAACATAAAGTCATTCAGCATATGCAGGACCCCTTGTCTGCACAGCGGCCAAAACTTTTGAAGAGACCGGGAACCCGTCTGGCCCAGGCGCGGTATTTACCTTCATCTCCTTAAGCACACCGTCGAGTTCTTGTTCTGTAAAGGTCAACATAAGCGACTCGTTTTCTGGGTCAGATACTCGTGCCCCCTCGGCCCAAGTATTGGTGGCAAGCCCTAGGCACCTCGGAGACTCCGAGCCCAGCAGCTCCCTATAGAAATCATACACATGTTCTTGAATACGCAAGGGATCCGAGATCGGACCATCAGGAGTTTGCAGGGTCGAAATGATACACTTTCTTCTTCTACCGTTGGCGACCGCATGAAAGTACGCCGTATTTGCATCCCCTTGCAAAGTCCAGCGAACTCGCCCTCTCTGCCGCCAATACTCTTCCTCCATTTTAAAGATTTGGAGGAGCTGTTCTTCCAGGTGATAACGAAACATCCATTCATCTTCCTCTAGACCAGAGGCATCTGCTATTGTGTCTAACTGCTTAATCTGGGCCACAAGCGCCAGTTTGTTCAATCTGGCCGCCCTACCCATATTTTTGCTCCAGCCCCGCAGGTACTGTCTAAGCCCAACCGACATGTGATTCCACCAGTCCAGAATGTCCCTGCCCCCTGCCAAGGTGGCAAGCCTAAGCCAGTTATTTTTTACGAGGTCCATAAAACCCTTCTAGTTCGAACCACCCAAGTTCGAAGAAGAACCGGTTGCTTTTCACCACTACTCCCTCGCCCGAGTTGAAGATCAGTGGCGTGTGGTCTGACCCGAGGCTGGTTTCGGCACAAAGCGTTGCAAGGGGAAACTGGGCATCAAGCGCTGGGGCAATAAAAACTCTGTCTAGCACACAGCGAACAGGATTGCGTTGTTTATTGGACCAAGTATACTGCGCCCCCGAGCGCGGTATCTCTCTCAGGGCCCAAGAAGCTATGTGGTTGTTGAAAAGATCAATCCGTGGCCAATTCAATCTATCATTGTTCTTGTCTTGCGCCCCTCGCAGCAAGTTAAAATCCCCACCCATGAGGACCGGGAAGCGACAGCTTGCCACCTTTGTAGATACCTCATCTAAAAAGGCGGCCGAGTCTGAGTGGTTCGCAGGGCCATAATCCCGATGAAGGTCAAAGGTTTATTAGACGCCCGGTGTAAACAATTAGCGCTCAGAAGTACTGACCCCTGTCAGTGCTCTCAACTTCGAACGCGCTATCCTTGAGGCCTACCAAAATACCACCAGAGTGGCCCGAAGCCGAGAGCCAACACCAGAAAAATTTCTCTCCCACCTCTAAATTCTGCAGTTCCAGGTCTGTAAAATCTTGTTTAATGGTTTCCTGCAGGCAAATGATGTCGATGCTGTACTTGCGGAGTAGGTCTTTTATGAGGGTTCGTCGCCCCGCGCAACTAAACCCTCGAATATTCCAGAAGAGGATCCGCATTAGATAACCAGACCGAGAGCCCGTGCTTGGCGGGTAGCTGGGCGCCGCCCCTGCGGCGCCACCGATTTAGCTCTTCTTCTTGTAGTCCCTTGGGTGGGGAGGGTGACCGACCCGGCACCACCTCCGCATTCACATTCTCCACAGCCCCTGCTGTGGAAGCGAGAGAACTGAGGTCCCCCCTCAGTGGGCTGAACTGGGCTCACTTCTTTTCCTTGGCCCTAGCCGCCAGTTGCTCTTGCTCTAAGCGAACCCGTGTACTTGCCAGCGCCGCTTGTGCGAGCTCATTTGCCCTAATCAGCGAGAGAGCCTCGGCGGCTGGCCATCCGAGGACGGAAATAAAACACAACTATCGGAGGCTACGGAAAGAAAATGAGCATCTGGAATGTCTTGAAGAATTGCAAAGATCGGATCGAGATTGGTACCTTTAGGGTTCTT
This sequence comes from Poa pratensis, assembly GCA_947311845.1. Lineage (NCBI taxonomy): Eukaryota > Viridiplantae > Streptophyta > Magnoliopsida > Poales > Poaceae > Poa > Poa pratensis. The sequence continues at coordinate 96,995,856 of CAMZMU010000117.1, read as the reverse complement.
CTTTGCTGCAGAGTTGCACTTCTCCTCCAAGCGGCGAGTTGCCTTGTCCATCATCAGACCGTCCGAGCCACCATCCCTGCGGTCGCTCTTGCGCAGAGTTTCCACTGGCGCAGCCTTGGACCTGAGCCCTCGAGCCACCACCGCGTTTCAGCTCCGGCACCACCGGAGCTGTCCAGAAGGCTCCCATAGCCGTAGATGGAGACGGCGCTGGACGCTCAACATCCGGCGATTCTTCCACCACCTCCTCTTTATCTTCCTCCCTGCACACCCTTGCCGCCCTATCCTGGTTAAGCTTGCTGCGCCATTCTCTAGCTCTGGACGAGTCTGCTTCTGCCGGCGTATTGAGCACCCCAACCTCCGGAGCCTCTTTTGAAGCTAGCGGTGAGTTTAGCATGGAGTCACTCACGTTTGAACGCTGTGGAGCCTCCGACACAGTAGCAGTCTGCGCTGGAACGCTAGCGGCCACCACGATAGCACCCAGGGTTTTGAACACATTGCCATCTGGCGTCAGATTGGAGCCATATTGAGAGAACATCGTTTTAGGCAGTTCCAGGGGAGGATCAGATTGCGCAACCTGCGAAGGCCGAGTGCTGCCAGCCATGGCAGACACCGAAGAGGGACCCTCCGCCGCATCCCGAGAGAGCCGTGCCCCTTGCACCAGCTTGGGATCAGACACCTGGCCGCCCGAGCCATCATCGCCCTTGTTCTCCCTAGACTTCTTCCTCCTCTTGCGCCCATAGTCATCTTCGTCCCCATCGTCAGAGCTGCCATCCTCCGGGTCCTCTGGTGGGTCATCTTTCCTGCTTGGTGGGGGAGGGGGGAGCAAGGTCGCCATGGCACCACCCTCCACCACCTTTCCACTCTGATCTTGTACCCAGACAGATTGACGAAGAGCGTGATAAATTCCTTGAGGTGGACAGGCTTGCGACATCCAAACTTCATGCGAATGGGGGCCTTCTCGTCCGCAAGAGCAGATGTGTCGACTTCCAAAGGCGAGCCCAGCTCCAGAGTAGAACCCAACAGAGTTTGCTCTTCCCTCAGAGGCCCGGGCACCCCGTGTAGCCGGACCCACAGAACTTCCAGAGTTTCGGACGCCAAAGGATCCCCGACAGCTCAGTCACCCTAGCGCGGAACTCTGTAAACGGGAGGAATCCCGCTCCCGCGGGCCGCCATCCGCAGCAGCTCCTTAGAAGGGAAGACGAGCGAGAACTCGTTGCCACTTAACTGACGTACCTTCCAGTCCCACTTATCATTAACCAGTTCTTGAACTCATAGTCCAGCTCCTCTTCAGTGATATTCCCCTTCTCAATCACCACCTTAGCAAGATTAGCTGGCTTCGCGAGTTTCTCCTCCGGAATCGAGATCCCGAAAAAACCCCGACCCTCCACTCCAAAACCTGCCCAGAAAGGCTTCGCGCCCTTGTTGCCCGCCGGACACATCGCCGTGAAGTGCCCTTTCACATCACACTGAACACAGAAGGGGTCTTCCTTGCACTCCGATTGCCTATGGCCAGTCTGCCCGCACTTGTAACAGGTAATCTTCGCGTTGGCAGCCGCAGTCTGCTGGCCACCGCCCCCCGTGGGCGCAGCCAGCGGCGGCCCATCCGCCCTGTAGTTCCTCCTGTAGCCCCCTTGGCCACCCTCGCGCCCCGAGGTTGTGCAGGAGTTGGTTCCTGATACGATCTTCCTCGCGCCTTTCCTCATCTCTTCTCCTAGCTTGCGCCGCCTCTCTCTCCCGCTGCTCCCTATCCCTCTGAGATCTCTCCCGCTGCTCCCGATCCAGCCGCGCACGCAGGTCTTCACCACCACGGAGTGGTCGCCCCCATGAGCCACCTCATCGAAGCCGCGCTTGCCCCGCCAGGGACGTCCCGGTCACGGTCCATGCCCACCAGCACCGGAACGGACGGAGAGGAACCTGGTGAAACGCACACGAGACGCTTGGCTTTGTGTCTATGGCGGCGCACGTCCAGTTCAGAGGCTGGAACCCTAACTCGAGATCTAGGGTTGAGTGGTGAAGCCACAGCCACTTAAAAGCCTCGGAGCCTCCCGGACCTCCCCTGAGGTCGGCGAGGGCCTTGGGCCGTCGAAAGGAAGCCCAGGACCAGAAGACACGACTTGGACAGAGGGGCCCAAACCACAGGAGCCTGGCACCAAACCCACGCCACGAAGCGCGCTGTCGCTGGCCCACCCAGGCCCAACTTCAGCCAACCGGCCCACCAGAGTCTGCTGCGGCCCCGCAACGAACCCAAGGGCATCAGCTTCGACCTCCCGCGACCTGAGAGACGGGACCCCCGCCGCCGCCGCCGGCAACGGCACGGCCAGTGAGCCAACAACAGCGCCCCATTGTCCGCCCCCCCAGAGGCCGGACGACGCACCGAACCACCACCGCCCCCCAGCGGCGGGAACTCCTCAGGGGATGGCGGACCAGCCCCTCGATGGCCTGACCTAGATCCGGCGAACACTGCGCCAACCCGAGCTGCTCCTCCAGCGACCCCACCCAGTCCAGAGCTGCGCGACCCGTCGCGCCGTTCAGATCCGGCAGGAAGCAGCCCAGGGTCACCACCCCTCGTGGTGCACACGGCAAGCCCCCATGGCTACGGCCATCTTCTTCTTCCAGCCCCGTGACGCCCCTTGCGACGGAGAAGTCCTCCAGGCACCGGCGCCCCTTGCGCCGGCGCTCCCTGCCAGAACGCCTCGCCGGAGCGTGGACGGGCGCCCCACCGGCCTCCACGGCCCGCAGCGCCTCCGGGAGCCAGCCCAGTCGCCTCGCGCATCGCCTGTCGCCACAGGCAATCGCCGCGTGAGACACATCCCCGTCGACTTCTGCTATCGTGATGGTAATGTTATTGGTGTTGGTAATGTCTCTACTACTTCTGCAAAGCGTTTGAAATTGCCTAAAACTGCTGAAACTTTTTCTGATAAAAGTGCTGAAATTTTTCAAACTATTGGAGACAATGGTTCCACCACCATTGACAATAATGATTTTGATGATTGTAACATCTCTGAAGTTATTATGTTCTTGCAAAAATTAGCTAGAAGTCCCAATGCTAGCACTATTAATTTGGCTTTTACAAAGCATATTACAAATGCTCTTTTGCAAGCTAGGGAGGAGAAGTTGAAACTTAAAGCTTCTATTCCTAGGAAATTAGAAGATGGTTGGGAACCCATCATTAAGGTAAAGGTGAATGATTTTGATTGCAATGCCTTGTGTGATCTTGGTGCAAGTATTTCGGTTTTGCCCAAGAAGCTTTATGATATTCTTGATTTGCCACCTTTGGAACATTGTTATTTGGATGTTTTTCTCGCTGATAATGCTATGAAGAAACCTTTGGGGCGAGTTAATGATGTTTTTATTACAGTAAACAATAACCTTGTCCCCGTTGATTTTATTGTTATGGATATTGAATGCAATGCATCTTGTCCTATTGTTTTGGGAAGACCTTTTCTTCGAACTGTTGGTGCCATCATTGATATGAAAGAAGGTAATATAAGGTACCAATTTCCTCTCAAGAAAGGTATGGAACACTTCCCTAGGAAGAGAATGAAGTTACCTTTTGACTCTATTGTTAGAGCAAGTTATGATGTTGATGCTTCTTCTCTTGATACACTTGATTTTCACTTTCTGCGCCTAGCTGAAAGGCGTTAAAGAAAAGCGCTTATGGGAGACAACCCATCGTTTTTATTTGCTGTTATTTTTGTTTTCTTTGAGTCAAGGAGTTTTGTTACTTCTGTAGCAACTCCTTTGTATCTTTATTTTATCGCAATGTTGTGCCAAGTAAAGTTCTATATTGAAAGTTGATGCAAGATTTGGATTTCTGCGCAGTGACAGATTTTTAGCTGTCACGGATTTGAGCTTATCTCCCTGTAGAAAATTCAAAAATTCTGAAAAAATCACGCATATTCCTGAGATATGTACGCAACTTTCATTATTTTAGGCCAGATCCATCTGAGCAACTTAAGTGCCTCGAAAAAATTCGTCATTCCAGACTGTTCTGTTTTTGACAGATTCTGCCTTTTGTTTTGCATTCGCTCTTTTACTGTGTTTGTGTGGATTTCTTTGCTCCACAAAGCATTGGTGGCTGTAGCTAATGTCCAGAAGCTTTGGGATTGATTGTATCATTACAGAATATGAGAATTTTTGATTATGCACTAACCCTCTAATGAGAACTGTCTTGAGTTTGGTGTGAAGGAAGTTTTCAAGGATCAAGCGAGAAGGGTGATATTATGTGATCAAGAAGAGTGAAAAGCCTAAGCTTGGGGATGCCCCCGTGGTTCATCCCAACCATATTCAGAGAGACTCAAGCGTCTAAGCTTGGGGATGCCCAAGGCATCCCCTTCTTCATCAACAAACTTATCAGGTCATCTCTAGTGAAACTATATTTTAATTCTTTCACATCTTATGCGCTTTACTTGGAGCGTCTGTGTGTTTTTATTTTTGTTTTTGTTTGAATAAATTCGGATCCTAGCAATCCTTGTGTGGGAGAGAGACACGCTCCGCTTTTTCATGTGAATACTCATGTTCTTCACTTATATTTGTTGAGTATTCTTAACTAGCTACTGCAGTGCTTTTAGCTCCTGTTTTTCATGCATCTCTTCGAGCTGTTAGCACTTGTTTATAAATACTCTCTTGCTGCATTATATTATCATTTGGAGAGTTTATGTTTAAATAAATTGATTGGTGTTTGTTTGGAAGAAAGAAAATGCTACATGTAGTAGTTGGTATTGGAAAAGACATATGCATTCTTGTAGATCATTGTCTTGTTTGATTTGATGCTTTGCAATTGTTTTGAGCTCTCAAGTAGATCATGTTTAAGCTCTTGCATCATGTAGTTAAAGCCTAGTAGTGGAGAACTACCGTAGAGCTTGTTGAGACTTGGGATGCATATTTGTTCTCTCTAAGGTCTAGATATTTTCTGGTAAAATGTTTGAGCAACAAGGAAGACAGTGTAGAGTCTTATAATACTTGCAATATGTTTTTATGTGATTCTTGCTGTACCGGTTTATACTTGTGTTTGCTTCAAACAACCTTGCTAGCCTAAACTCTGTACTGAGAGGGAATGCTTCTCGTGCATCCAAAACTTGAGCCAAAACCCATGCCATTTGTGTCCACCATACCTACCTACTATGTGGTATTTCCTGCCATTCCAAGTAAATATTTCATGTGCTACCTTTAAACTATTCAAAACTTTATTACTCCTTATTTGTGTCAATGTTTTATAGCTCATGAGGAAGTATGTGGTGTTTTATCTTTCAATCTTGTCATTTACTTCTGACAGACTTTCACCAATGGACTAGTGGCATATACATCCGCTTATCCAATAATTTGCAAAAAGAGCTGGCAACGGGGTGCCCAGCCCCAATTAATTACAACTTTCATTAATAATTCTCTTCACATGTTTTGCCCTGATTTATCAGTAAGCAACTTAATTTTGCAAATAGACACTCCTCCATGGTATGTGAATGTTGGAAGGCACCCGAGGATTCGGTTAGCCATGGCTTGTGTAAGCAAAAGGTTGGGAGGAGTGTCATCTATAAAGAAACTAAAATACATGTGTAAACAAAAGAGAAGAGGGATGATCTACCTTGCTGGTAGAGATAACGTCCTTCATGGGAGCCGCTCTTGAAAGTCTGGTTGACAAGGGGGTTAGAGTGCCCACTACCATTCGTTGACAACAACAAACACCTCTCAAATACTTATTTTGTGCTCTCTATATGCTTTCGAAAACTTAAAAAGCTCTAGCACATGATTTAATCCCTGCTTCCCTCTGCGAAGGGCCTATCTTTTACTTTATGTTGAGTCAGTTTACCTACTCCTTTCTATCTTAGAAGCAAACACTTGTGTCAACTTTGTGTGCATTGATTCTTACATGTTTACTTATTGCACTTGTTATATTGCTTTATGTTGACAACTATCCATGAGATATACATGTTACAAGTTGAAAGCAATGCTGAAACTTAATCATCCTTTGTGTTGCTTCAATGCCTTTTACTTTGAATCTATTGCTTTATGAGTTACCTCTTATGCAAAACTTTTTGATGCTTGTCTTGAAAGTACTATTCATGAAAAGTTTTTGCTTATATGATTCATTGTTTACTCTTTATCTATTTGTTAGCAAACTATAGACCATTGCTTTGAGTCACTTCATTCATGACATGAGCCTTGCAATATATTGATCAAGATTGTGTGAAAGCATGTCTCCTCAGAAATTATTTGTTGTTATCGTTTTACCTACTCGAGGACGAGTAGAACTAAGCTTGGGGATGCTTGATACGTCTCCAACGTATCCATAATTTCTGCTGTTCCATGCTTATATTATACCATTTGCTACATGTTTTATATACACTTCATATCACTTTTATGCATTTTCTGGGACTAACCTATTAACAAGATGCCACAGTGCCAGTTCCCTGTTTTCTGCTGTTTTTGGTTTCAGAAAGTTACTTCTGGAAATATTCTCGGAATTGCACGAAACAAAAGGCCAGTCCCTATTTTTCCAACACGTACACGGAGTCCGAAGGAGAGACGAAGAGCCACGAGGTGGCCAAACCACAGGCGGCGCGGCAGGGGCCCACCGCGCCGCCTGGTGGTTTGGGCCCCTCGGGGGTCCGCCGACATCGCCCCTTCGCCTATTTATTCCCCGAGACGTGAAAACCCTAAAACACCGAGCCTTTCATCCAGAACATATTCGCTGCCGCCGCCGTCGTCAACCCTAACTCGGGGGGTTCTGAAGCTCTTCCCGGCACCCTGCCGGAGAGGGGAATCATCACCGGAGGGCTCTACATCGCCATGCCCGCCTCCGGAGTGATGCGTGAGTAGTTCATCCTTGGACTATGGGTCCATAGCAGTAGCTAGATGGTTGTCTTCTCCACTTGTGCCATCATGTTTAGATCTTGTGAGCTGCCTATCATGATCAAGATCATCTTATTGTAATGCTACATGTTGTGTTTGCTGGGATCTGACTTATATTGATACCTATGTGGAGCTGAATATTATATTATCATGTCTATGTCATTTGTGATCTTGCATGCTCTCCGTTACTTGTTGAAGCCTTGGCCAAGTGAATACTTGTGACTCCAAGAGGGGGTATTTATGCATGATAGTTGGGTTCAACCTCTATTTAACCTGGGATAGTGACAGCAAGTTCTAAGGTTGTAGATGTGTTGTTGCCACTAGGGGTAAAACAGCAATGCTTTATTCAAGGATGAATGTATTGTTTACATTACGCACATTACTTAATGCAATTGTCTGTTGCTTGCAACTTAATACTGGAAGGGGTACGGATGTTAACCGGAAAGTGGACTATTTAGGCATAGATGCATGCTGGATAGCGGTCTATGTACTTTGTCGTAATGCCCAAATGAATCTCATAGTAGACACCACAACTCACACATGCATGTTATATGCACTTATCAATTGTCAATTGCCCAGCTGTAATTTGTTTACCCAGCATGTTAGTTATCTTATTGGAGAGACACCACTAGTGAACTGTGGACCCCGGTCCATTCTTTTACATCTGAAATACAATCTACTGCAATCATTGTTCTCTACTGTTTTATGCAAACAAACATCATCTTCCATTCGATACGTTTAACCCTTTGTTTTCAGCAAGCCGGTGAGATTGACAACCTCACTGTTAAGTTGGGGCAAAGTAATTTGATTGTGTTGTGCAGGTTCCACGTTGGCACCGGAATCCCTGGTGTTGCGCCGCACTACACTCCTTCACCAACACCTTCGAAGCAACCTCGTTTTCCTACTGGTTCGATAAACCTTGGTTTCATACTGAGGGAAAACTTGCTGCTGCACTCATCATACCTTCCTCTTGGGGTTCCCAACTGACGTGTGACGTTACACGCATCAAGCATAGTTTCTGGTGCTGTTGCCGGGGAGATATTCCCTCGTCAACTTAGCGCTAGCAGGCGCTCACGCGTACAACCGTCGCTTTCTAAGAAGGAATTGATTCATCGATCGTTGTACATCCGACACGCGGGCGATCGAAGGCATGTACAGGCGCGAAGCCCCGCTCGCATACGCGCGGATGTACGCGTGGCCGATGCTGTACATCCGGCGCGGGGCCGATCGTGCATGCCCGAAGATGTTTTAGTTTTTGTCCATATTCACATGCACACAAGTGTATCTAGACATATTCCATATGTAGATTCACTCACTTAATATGCATATATACAACATGTGCAACACCTAAAACATCTTATATTTAGGAACAGAGGGAGTAATTAATATGTACAATAACAGACCATGCATGCATTGAATCGCTCGAGTCGCGCGAGTGCATCGATCCTTTTAGGCTAGCACAAAGTACACGCAACACACAGACGCAACACACAGCGCCGGAGTACAAAGATAATTACACCACGGTGTACTAATTACACAGAAAACGGTGTACACAACATAAATAGGCGCTACTGGATGTACAGTCATGTTGTTATTGTATGTACACGATGCTACTAGATGTACACACTACTACTGGATATACATGATGATACTGGATGTACAACCACGTGCTGCTACTAGATGTACACCCACGCTGCTACTAAATGTACATGCTGCTACAGCTGCTAGATGTACACGCATGTTGCTACTGGATTCCAGTACACTCACGCTGCTACTGGATGTACACGATGTTGCGCGATGCACACTCATGCTGCTACTGGATGTACACAATGGTACTGAATGTACACGCACGCGCTGCTACTGGATGTAATGGATGTACACCCACACTGCTCCTAGATGTACAAAGTATATAGAACAGAGAGTACAAAGTACGAGAAAAAAAAGTTTCTCGAAACCTATCAACATGAGATCTACTTTTGAAGATCTCGACGCGAGGATCTCAAATATGAAAACGATTCATAATTTCGATAAACGGTTCTCAAGATATTTCATTTTTTAAAACGAATCTCGAAATAAATACGCGTACAACCTCTGCCTGTGAGAAGGAGAAATCCCACCAAAACTCTCTCGTGTTGCTACTTGTCACAAATACAAGCACCCACATGGACCGCGTGGATGGAGAAGCCGACACTTGTCGACACAGCAGCGCGCGCGGGGTTCCCTTTGCAAAGGGAACCCTTTTATTAGTGATTTCGGTTTCCGCCGGCAAACCCTCGGCTTAGCTGGGTTGCGTGCTTACCATTCTGCACTTTTCATTTCCAACCAAGATATAGTCTTTACTATTAAATGGGAGTATGCGGTCGTGATGGTCCGTCGTCGTACGTTGGTAGGTCCTCCGTGGTCTGCCCGCTCGTCTGCCTCGCCCGATCGCTCGCGCGACGACATGTGGGCTTGCGCATCGATTGGATTTTGAAGCCCCGACTGGATTTTCCTCCCCCTCTCGTGCTAGGGCCTAGCACGCAGCTAGGATCATGGATTGGGCCACGGGCCGACGGCCGCCGCCTGGAGTTCATCATTCAATCGCCCTGCGCCCACGCACCGCCGACGAAATCCCCACTCATGGCTGCTGACTCGAGGTGGCGATTGACCTGCCCTGCGGCCACAAGCCCACCTACAACTCGATCCTCGTCAATGGTCGACGCTCAAGGTCGCCATTCACGCACCCGCCGCCGCCGACACCTCCATCGCCCCTCCTCGGCGAAGGACGCCGTCCAGCCACAAGGATCCACCGCCGCAAAGTCATCAATTGTTCCAAGGTTGCGACTTCCCTCAGTCGTGAAGCCTGTTGCGTCGCTTTCCAAGATCGGGTCGCCTTCCCTCCAGGACCATGACGTCTCCCCTTCCAGGTCGCTGATGGCGTCAACCCTTCCAGGACCGTTCCACCAAATTCAGTACCATCGTGTAGTCACCCCATGGTTGTGCCGCCACCTCCAGTAACCGCATCGCCGCCGGATCCTCTAATAAGGTAGCTGGGCCTCCTACTTTCCATTGTATGCTTCTTCCTTCTACATATTTGATTCATGAGCTGCTCTTATTTGATTCTCAAACTGCTCTCAGGTCGATTTTGTACTGTGAATGTCATAGGAATAGGAAGTTCTGGAGCAATATTCCTAGAAATAAGTGATCCAGGCAGACATGTAGCTCACTTGTATTGTTTTCTTAGTCTTTAATTGAATCATTGTTAAGTTGTTATCAAGGATAACCGATTCAGAAGTTACAGAAGAAACTCTAGATATGAAGCTTTGATCTTAAAAGTGATCCAGGCATACATGTAGATGTAACGATTTGTAAGACTTTATTTCCAAGGACATATGTTCTCATTGACTACCTACAGTTAACTTGTTCCTGCTTTTCCCTGCACTCATTCAGAGGTTATATATGGAGCAATTTTATCGTATTTAATATCCTCACTAAATGATTTAACTTGCTCAATCTATTGATATCAGTCACTCCTCTAAATCTATTATCTCTAAATGGCTGATAGTCTCCGTTCCCTGAACAAGAGTACAAGATTCAGTACTTTATGCTACCTTGAGGTTGCTGGCATTGCTCATGATCACCACCGAATGGAGCTACATAGAGTACTTGGAACTGCAAGTCAAGTTCCTGCACATGGAAATGATTATCCAACTTATCCAATCTGCAGTGGCAGAGAGCCAGGGATAGTATTTATTCTTCAGTTACTGCCAAACAAGGTTTGCTTTGTTCTTTCTAATAAAGTTTGTCTATCTTCATTACTGCTTATCTTGGTACATGTATTTTCAAAGGTCAGACTATTTTTTATTAATTTTCCTTGTTCATAGGTCTGAAATATTACAATTGTAGTTTCATGACGGTGTATGCATACAAAGTTTAGTTTAAGAATAAGATTAACTTAATGCTTAAATAGTGGTACTGCAGAAGACAAGGGGAAATACATGCCCTGTAAATTTCGGTGATTTATTGCATGTGGCATCAAAAGTCAAAATTTCTCGGGAATTGGATGACTCTGCTTGTTTCTCGTGTAGGTGACGTGTGAGGGCTAAGGACATGATCATAGCATCAGACTTCTACACGGCGGTTACGGGTTGCTGCTAAAGGTCACAAAATCAAATCAAAATTTTCAAACCTTGTAATTTATTTATGATCTTAGTCGGTGATTGATTTTCTATAGTAGTAGTATTATTGTCATCATTATTGTTGCTTCTGTTTGTGCTGATTGAAATATTAATGATCATTGGAGATAACTTCATCTGGGATAAAAATTGTAAAGTCTCACTTCAATTGGGGCTTAGGTTTGTGAGGTTAAATGATATTCATATGCTAAACTTATGGATGTAGGGACAATGTAGATAATAATCACATGGAGAGACTCACCATTGGTGTTCTTGGGCAAAACACCTATATTTAGAACTTACCATGCTCTTTGCAAAACAAATTGTAGGGTTACACTATTTGGCTGCAGGATAAGAAAATACATGAACGCCGATATGGTGATGTGCCATTGCACTCCAAGGTCTCCATGGTACTAGCATCATCTTGTACCACCACCAGCCATGTAGGTGCTCGATGTTTTTATGGCGCGGCTTTGACCGACTCCACCGATGCCAAAGGTCAGCAGGTTCTTTCACAACCTTTGCGCAGCAGTGCAAGGTACCTTTTATTCTGTCCAACAAAATAATGTGTCGGGTTAGATGATTTACAGGCTTGAAAAAATAATGCAGTCTTAAAAGGCATACTCTTAGATTATCGGGTTAGATGATCTATATCCTTTGCAGTTAGTTACTGTACATTATTGTGTTGTTAGCCAAAAGATTTTAGATTGCTGCTTCTGAGTTTTCCTTGGTCTGTCCAGGAGGCATGATAATGGCAGTCTGCGGCTCTGCCCCAATCATGATAGGATCCAGCCCCAGTCATCTGATCCCTATCCATAAGTATCACAGTAGCAGCAGTCAACAAGTTTATCTTGGATTTCCTTAGTACATCATTTTTTTTATCTCGGATGCCATGCTCGGGTGGAATTCATGAACAATGTGAACAGAAACTTCTTCAGACCCTACATAACCTTTACTAACAAACAAAAGTAATAAATTCTCAGTTAATTCATTGTTGAGGTAAGTGCCACGTATCATCCTAATAGGATTTGTCAACATCCCAGTGTTGTATCTGATAGGGTTTTTAGTTGTATCGCCTGGAGATGGACTTCTCAAGGGCTAAAATGGTTTCATGGTTAGAGCATCTCCAAGAGCTATGGTATTTTGGATTGCTATATTTTGGTTATAGCAATTGGAGAGTGTGTATAGCAATCCATACACACTTCTGCTTTACAAGCATTGGTAAAATTGGGTTGCCAAATTCGTGGGACCCACCTATCAGTGGGTCATTCTTTCCTTTTCTCTTTTCCCCACACCTTTCTCTTCTGCTCGCCTGCAAGCCCACCGCCCCATCGCGCCGCCCCTGCTTCGAGTGCTCGCCGCCCTCTACCGTCGGTCGCCGCCCTACACCGTGATCTCCCGCCGCTCCTCCTCCGCTCCCACCCACGCGACGGCCACAGCCGGGTTGGCCTCGAATTGAGGACGAGGCGATGGTGCGAGGGTTGAGGAGGAGGCAGGGAGGCCGAGGACGATGCGAGCGGCGACGGCCACGACCACGGCTGGTGGCGCCAGTCCTCTCGTCGCCGGAATCGACCGACGAGGTCTCAGCGGGGGCGGGCCCCGTGCAGCGGCGGGGCGCAGGGAGAGCATGGGCCGGAGGCGGGGGAAGGCGGCCTGGGGTCGGCGGCCTTGGGGAAGGTCGTTGGTCGCCTCCATGGCCGACGCGGTGGCCGGAGTCGGCGGCGGCGCGAGCGGAGGTCGGGGAAGGAAGTTTCCCTCGAGGCAGTTGGCCTCTCCCGCCTCGTTTTGCAAATCCTGGGAGGAAGAGTTTGGATTGCTATATTTACCAACTTGGAGCCAAATTATACCAAGCCTTGTAAATTTTTTGTGGTGGGGACCACTTATAGCAATGCTCTTGGAGCATGTTTTTTACACCGGATTGCTAAAATTTCAGTTTTTACAAATTTGGTGCATTTATACACTTGCTCTTGGAGATGCTCTTATATGCAACACGATCAGCTTGTAGATTGAATAGAGAAATTTCTTATACCTTGTACTTTGTGTGTCTATGGTAGCTCTTTTGTTGTTTTACACAATGGAATGGACATTGTCGGAGATGTTACAAGCTAGGCTCTCTTCCTTTGTGCATAGCTTGCTCACATGATTACCTTTTTTCTCGAACTAAGCCGTACTGAAATATAAACAATATGGGACGTGGCAAGCACGTATATGAATAGTTTCCTTATCCCAGCTTACATGTATTGCATCATGTAAATTTACTGATGAATTTCCTTGTTTTAACGGTTGAACTAGAATCTAGGGAAGGAGCGGCAAAAGCTTATGATGTTTCTGCTGTTGAAATTTCTGCCGAACATGCTATGATAAGATTTAGCACAAGCAGTTATTATGACTCCTGATGTACCATGTACAACAACAATGTCCCATATGAGAACAAACTTTTTTTATGTTCGAGTTGTTGGTGTGCAAAATGTGCACTGTCATTCAAACTATGACAATGTTTACTAGAAATGAATTCCGAAGCTTATAAATGATTCTGAATTTCATGTGTGCCCATATCTATCGTTTCCTAAGCAGAACTTGCTTTTTTGCAGACGTTTCGCTACTCTATTTCTGTGTGATCTAAGTGTAGCATACAAAGTGTGTAGAGTCTGGTGTTTCTGTTTTTTAAGGTGAGCGTGTGTCACGAGAAATATCAATTACCATGCTCATTGTGCACACGGTTACTTTTGCAGGACATGAATAGAAGAAAGAAGTAAGGGTGAACAATAGGCTCGAGTGAGGTGTGAAAAATAAAGTTCATAGGGACAAGCATATATTGTGCTGGTTGACATAATAGAATAGCTTGTGCATGTATATATTTTATTATTCCGTAGCAACGCACGAGCATTCAACTAGTACAAATTAAATCAGAGTCCGTGTGGTATGGTGTCACACGTCAATATATTTACAGATGAAATGCCACCGCACTCAAAATTACCCGTATGCTTCCCCATAATTCTCTCGCCCGCAAACAGAAAACGTACTCGTACCGCGGCAAACCGGGAAACCCAAGCTGAACCGTCCGGCATACACGCACGCCTTATCCCCACCCATGTCTCTCAAAAAGAAGAAAAAAAGTATCCCCAAAACACGAGCTGCCCAGCAGATCCCTTGAGCACGCCGCGTCGCTGTCCACGGCCCATCACCTCTCGCGACGCCCACCTCGTCGTGCCACATTCACCGTCCCCGCTCTCCTCATTCATCCCTAGCCGCCTCCACTCTCCCGTTCTGTCTCCCTCATACCCAGCCGCGTGGCCGGTTACCATCCGCCATGGTCAGCCGGCAACCGCGGTCAGCTCCATCGACAAGTAAACTGCCGAGCGTGGTTACCTCCTCCACCAGTACAAAAAACATGCGAGCTCTCACATCCTCCATCTTCTCCCCCCTCACATCCTCCATCATTCTCCTCCGCCGAGTCCGGCGACCGTAGACCACGGACCAGATTTCTTCGTCTTCCTGCAGCAGCAGCCGCGACTCTTACTCAGGTAAGCTGTGGTTGGAAGGTAGCGTGCCGCGAGGCGGTTCGAGCTGACCTCGTGCCACCTCCTCACCGGCGTGTACGTGTTCTTGCAAAGCCTGCTTGACGGCTACACCTATGAACCGCGGACTCCCGGTAGCCAACTCCTTTACGCCGGTTGTGCACACATCAAATTCTTGGTTACATATTCCTACCTGTCAAGCTTTGGCAACTGTCGATTACGATAGTGTTGTCTTATTTTGCTTTTGTTCGTGATCAGTTGTCCATCAGTTTAACAGTTACACTAACTTGGCCATATTATTTTCAGAAAAAAAGGGGATTGTTGTTCAGTAGTAAGGATCTTATTTATCTCGATCTTTATTTAGAAAACTAACAACACATACTGTTTCATGATTATTTGCAAAGTTCTGTGTACTACCCAACTGAATTTGAGAACGATGACGTGCTTATTAGGAACTTCTCTTCTTTCTCACTAAAACATGTCATGTATGGTTGATGTTGGATACATTTTCTATGTGCTTGTGAATGCAGTCAAGTATAGGTTGAATGTATTGCAGTTGACTAAGGGCGACTTCATAAAGAATTGTGTATCTGATGTTGATCTTATTCTTCAGGTAATGCTGAATATAAATGTTTCCCGTGATGCCTTATTGAAAGGACAAGGATGTCGCCTAGAGGAGGGGGGTGAATAGGCGATTAAAACTTTTCCGGTTTAGGCTTGATAATTGCGGAATAAAACTATGTGTTTAAATTAACAAGCCAACAACCTAAATAAACTAGGCTCACCTATGTGCACCAACAAGTTATGCTAAGCAAGACAAGCAACAAGGTGATAGCAATATAAAATACTTCAAGCACGAAGGCTATCACAATGTAAAGTGCATAAATAAAAAGCTCGGGTATAGAAATAACCGAGTCACGCGGAGACGAGGATGTATTCCCGAGTTCCTCCTTGTTAAGGGAGTACGTCTCGTTGGAGAGGTGTGAACCAACACAATGGTTCAACAACCATAAAGGTTTCACCTTCTTCTCCGATGAACCGCACCACAAAGGTTTGGTTCACCTTCCACTATCGGAATCCTTCGAGGCGGAAATCCGGAGCCTTTCAACAACGATCCGGGGCACAACCCACAACGGATTGGGGGCTCCCGAACAGCTACAAGTGACCACACAAGGGTCTCAACCACCACACGGGCGTCTAGGGTCCAAAGACCCAAGAGTAACAAGTTCACAAACTTTCAACTTCCACGAATCCTCGTGGAGAGCACAAACCGATGCAATGAAGCAATGGCAAGAGCACAAGGCTCAAATCCTTCACTCTCGAATCCCACCACAAGCAACTAATGCTTATGGGGGGAGAAGAGAGGAAGAACAACGAAGAACACAACAAATTGAACTTCAAGATCAAGATCTACTAGGTTCCCCTCACTTAGAGGAGGAATGGTTTGGATGAAAATATAGATCTAGATCTCCTCTCAATTTCCCTCAAAGATATGCAAGAATCATGGGAGGGAATGAGAGGAAGGCAAGCTTTTTCAAGGAACAACAATGGAGGAGAGAGGGGAGAAAAATTTGCTCTAGAACTTGGGGAACCATTGGGGAAGAAACCCCTTAAATAGGTCCCCTGAAAAAGTGACCGTTGGAGGGGTACGGGAGCCCGGCCTGGGGGCCAGCCTAGGCTGGCCTGGGGCTGGCCACCCAGCAGAGCCGGCCGGCCTGGGAGCCGGCCTAGGCTGGTCTGGGGGCTGGCCACCCAGCAGAGCCGGCCAGCCTGGGGGCCGGCCTAGGCTGGCCTGGGGGCTGGCCACCCAGCTGCCAAAAATGTAACACCCACAACTTTTTCATCCGGACTCCGATTTCGATGATCTTGGGCTCATTGGAATCGCAACGAAGAGGCTTTTAAGATTATGCAGAGCAACATCATAGTCCATCATGTGAAGATAAAACCAAATGTCGAAAGGTAAACCTTCTCTAAAAAAGAACAACCGGTAAATCCTGAAATGCAATAACTTTTGCAAGGAAACTCCAAACGAGATGAAACCAACGAGGTTGGAAAGGTAGCGACAAGAGCTTTCCTACAAAAAGTAAGGGTCAAAATATAGAGGAGATATCACACATGGGAGGTGTGGACCTTATCTCGAGGAGGACCGGTAATATTTTCAACACGAAAACACAACAAGTTTTCCAACCGAAATCCGTTTTTGATGAACTAGAGCTTGGTATGGAGATGAACACAAGCTCTAAATTCTCACATGAATAAAAGCCAAATAAGAACCAAGAAAGATGATATGCCAAATATGCAAAGGTTTGAGCTCTCCACAAAGGTGCGATCAAGTTACTCACTTGAGAGCCCCTCTTGATAGTACGCCGTCTATCCTATAACCCGGTCTCCCACTAACACCACGAGACCGGTAAAATAGAAAACCTATCAAGATCATACCTTTGCCTTGCGCATTCCACTTGAGCTCGATGATGACGATCTTGACTCTCTCAAGTTGGAACACCTTTCTTGATTGTGCTTGCTAGCACATGCTTGATGAAGACTTCTCCAAATACTCCCCCATACACCATTATGGGAGAGTCTTGCTAAACTCCGTCTTCATGAATCCACTTGTACTTCATCTTGTTTTCTTGATATAGATGATGGCTTGGAGATAAACATGAAGTTCACTCAATCTTCTTTTCCAAGCCATGCTTGCAATAAGCTCAACTCTTCACATGACCATTCTTCATATAAACCCTTGGATGGAACCTTGTCATGATGAAATCTTCTAGAGTCCAACACATGAACTCCAATCTTTTCCTATGGACAAGATCTACAAGTATATCTCAATGCAAACATTAGTCCATAAGGATTGTCATTAATTACCAAAATCACGCATGGGGCAACACATGCCCTTTCAATCTCCCCCATTTTGGTAATTGATGACAATCCCTTTTACGAGGGTTTATATAATGAATTAAGCAACCATGCAACACAAAGAGCAAGGATGCAAGAGCATGAAAGGCAAATGCTTAAGAACGAAACTAAAGAATAACACCAAATTCCCTTAAACCCTCTAAACTTCTCCCCCATTGGCATCGATTGCCGAAATGGGAGGAAAAATTTAAAAGGCCAATATAGTAAGAGCTCCCCCATAATGTGTGCATTTCTCATAATATGAGTGAAATCAAATGCACATATCCAATGACGAGAAGAAGGGAGATCAAACTATATTGAGGATCCAAAGATTGCAAAAGAGAAAAAAATTGAAAGATACTTCGACAAAAGAAGTAACCAATCAAAGGATCCGAAAAACCAATAGAACAAGAGAAGATATTATGATAAGATCAAACAAGTGTTCTAACAATCAAGAGGGAACTCCCCAAGGTACGTGCACAATAAGGATTTGTATTTCAATATAGTGTGCATAACATGGAATCCTCACTCCCTCTTAGATCATTTTGAACAAAAACACGTGCAAGAGAGCATATATAAGAAAAGAAGCAATACAACTTGCAACAAATAAAATCTTGAGCAAGGAGCGGCAAATAAAAGGATGGGTGTGAGATAGAAAGACAATTTTAGGAGACTAACACAAGGATGAGCCAAAGCATCAACATAGTCTTTCAAAAACAGTGGCACATAGTGCATATCGTGTCTTTCCGTACCCACACATCAAAGAAGATATAGCAAATAGCTCCATAAGCTTATTAAGATGAATAAGTAAACCAAATAAAAACAAAGCTTGTGCCATTTAGAAACCACCAAAGAATCAAAAGCAATAAGAGGCGGTCACTAAAGAATTGGAATACCAATTAAAGATGTAACTATTCTCATGTGTATAAGTTTCTAAGTAGACACCAATCACAAAGATACAAGTCCACAAAGAAACATGCACACACAAAGTAGATACTATGGTGAAGAACATGATATCCAAATGGAAGTCATATATATACCAATAAGATCATTGCTTAAAAGCATAGCACAAAGCTCAATATTATCTTAGAAGGATATAGATGAACTTCCAACACATACTCATCATAGCATCAACAAAAAATATCCACAAGGGATATGGTGAAAAAATGGGATGCTCCGAGAAAGATAACAAGTATCACAAAGGGCAAATGAATTTGCAAATTTATCAATATTGCATATGAGAGACTTTGAGAAGAAATGCTAGATTAACATATTTTGGATTGGTGAATCAATAAAAATGATTATGTATATTCCCCTTGATATGTAATCATCCCGGCTTGCTCACATTTGCAATAAAGATGTTTTGAAAAGAACTTTGCAAAAACCATATCAAATGCAACTAGAGGGATTCATGCCAAGATACAACCTACACAAGGTTGAAAGAATATGCATGAGGTAGATACTTGTTACCGAGATAGAATTGGTGATGTAGAAGATAAGAGTTCACGATCATCCGAGCTTGGCTCCAATAAGCACATGGTGATAACACCTTCCTTGTAAATGAGACAAGCTTCCAATGCATCTCCAAAGTACCTAAAACAAATTCAAGTACAAATGGTACCCAAACTCATTGGGTCCAAAGTAGTTAGAGCAACTACAATACATAGGACAAACTCCACATAAATATTGCATATTGATATGAAATTGAATTTCATGCACATCTTAGCCATTTAGGATTTGATGGAGTTTATCTATATATTGGATCAACGAAAGTAAGCATGCCATAAGATATACATATAGTAAATATGCATGCACAAGACTTCCAAGAACCAAACGAGATACAATTTGGAGAAAACACCAATTAAACCAAGAAAGCACACACAAGTGTGACAAGAAAAAGAATTGTCCAAATTATATCAAAAACCCAAATCAACACATGATTGAAGGTACCACTTTGAAAAGATGCCAAAAGAAAGTAAGATACCAATTGATGAAAATATCATCAAGGAATAAACCAAACCCTCTACACTTTTCATGATGGCACAAAGTACCAAGACGAAAAATGTTTGTCTTCCAAAGAGACACGTCATCGGGATCAAATACAAACGAAGACAACTAATGTTCAAAAGGCATATAGGATTGCTCCCCCAAGATGTGTGCATTATTTATGATTTGCATTTGAATACAAAATGCACACAAATGAGATCATCACTCTCCATATATATATATATATATATATATATATATATATATATATATATATATATCAAACACTAGTCATGTTCAAGAAAGGCAAGAAATTGCAATACCAATTTAAAGAACGGTGTTCTACTCAAGTAGGATAGCTTCCCAAGAATAGTGCATTATCAAGAAGTATGACTTTTGAATGTCAATGCACAAGATTGGGATCATTGCTTTTCCTAAAGAAGAAGACATAAAACAAATTTTGAGTAGAGCACAAAGATCCAAAAGATACAAGGAAGACAGAGAGTTAGATCAAACAAATCCTTGGCAATAAAATAAGGCAATTCAAAGCAAAGCCAAAGTGAAGATGGTCTACAAATTTCACCACAATTATGAGTATCGCTTGTCATGGACAAGGAGTATATAGAGATATTTCTCGGTGGTATATAGGAATGATATTGAAGACCAATTTCAACAAATAAGCATATGGCAAAAGAGAAGATTTAAAGGCCAAAGCTTAAATAGATAGATATTCTTGATAGCTTCAAGTATTCACGCGATCATGCAAAGCCACTACTAAGAGTAGCTTGAAGCAATCGATTTCCCAAAAGGATATGCGAACATATTTGGGGAAAACCGTACCAAGAATGTCCATCGCAAACAAGATCCAAAAGAGTGATTAAACAAAATCATTTTACCAACGATGGAACTTGTTTGAGCAACATGCCACATAGGAATAAGATTAATAACAAATCAATTCTAGGTGGCAAACCTCACATGTTCACATTTTCTAGGCTTGTAATATGCACATAGCTTATTACTCCCCCATAATGTGATAATCCATTTATTTTAAAATAAGAGGCAAACAAAACCAACTCGAGAAATTAATGGACATTATAGAATTTGAATTTCTCATGAGCAAGACATACCACATAGAGAATAGATAATATAGAAGTATCATCACTAAGTGGTATTCCTCATGTACACACATTTTAGGATTGTGAAGTGCACGAAGCATATCACTCTCCCAAAATGGAATAGTCCATTAATCTCTCAAAAAGAGAGCCAACAAGATAAGATATCAAATAAAAGCAATAAGGCTCAAACAAGTAAATGGTGTGCAAACCAAATACACATACTTGATTACTCAAGATAAGTAAGTAGAGAGCACAACACATACAAAACTAGCAAGGTACAAAACCTAACACATGCAAGGGTGCAAGCAACTTTCAATGTATATATGATTTAAATAAAAGTTACCGCAAGGAGGAACATTGGATATGAGATAGAACAATATAATCCAAATGACTTGGCTTGAGAAATATAATTGATGAAGATCCCTTAATTCTTCATGATGTAGCCAAGTCTCCAATGCCCTCCAACAACACCTATTGATCAAGTTTTAGCTTGTTGGTCCCCAACCAAGTTGGGTCCTAAGAGGTTAGTCACAATAGGTTTGGCAACCCAAATGGTTCTTTTCTTGACACCACTTTGAGTACCAACATATTTGGCAAACACATTGCCAACCTTATCCTTCCGAAGAGAGTAATCATCATCAATAATAATGGGGTTGGATAAGGTACCATTTGTGCATGAAGAAGCAATGTGACCCTTCTCACGGCATAGGTAGCAACATCTACTTCCTCCTCTCTTCTTAGTTGGAGTCTTGACTTGAGGAGGGGTAGCTTGATTCTTCTTGGGAAGAGGCCGTTCTTCAACTTGAGGAACTTGAGATTGAACTTGAGGCTTCTTCCCTTGTTGCTTCTCACTAAGAGGCTTCTTCTTCAAAGGGCAAGATCTTACATGGTGCCCTTCAACTTTGCACTTGAAGCAAACAATCTTGGCCGAATCTTTAACTTGTTCTTGGCCCTTTTTCTTCTTGTTGAACTTGGACTTGTTCTTGATATTGGAGTTGAATCCAAGTCCACTCTTGTCATTGGGGCGTCTTTGAACACTCAACATATTGTCAAGTGTAGAATCCCCAACATGACGCTTTTCCAAGTCTTTCTTCAAAGAAGTGACTTGGGCCTTGAGCTCATTTAATTCCTCTACATGGTTAGTATCAACACAAACACTAGAGGAAGTAGAGCTTCATTGTTAGAGCAACAAGGTATGGAAAGTAATTCATCACAAGATGTAGCAACATTGTGAGTGGATGAATTACTAGGACTAGCACATGGCAATAAAGCATTTTTAGTCGAAGTTGTGCCTTTGTCCACATGAGGCTCACAAGATGTTACCTTTGTATGATAGCCTCATGAGCTAACTTTAGCCTAGCATAGGATGCTAGAAGATCATCATTAGAGCTAGATAGCTTTTCATGACTTTCTTCCAATTTCCTATACTTGCTAGATATCAACTCAAGTTGAGCCCTTAGCTCAACATTCTCCTTCAAAATAGATGCTTCACAAGAAGTGGAGTTAGTAGCACAAGCATCATTAACATTAGAAATGGAGGAAGACAACTTGGCAAGCTCATCACTTTTAGATAGTTGAGTTTGGAGTTGATCATGAGACTTGCTAAGGAGAGAGTGTTCACTTTCTAAAGCCTTGTGGGCTTTGTTAAGTCTCTCTATATCCTCAATTAGTCTAGCACTAGTCGTCAACCCGTGCCCCTGCACGGGCTAGGGCTTATATAATCAGGAGAACCGTGCTCGCACAAATGTTAATCTCATGAATATATAGTTCAACATGAAGTGTTATTTATCACCCATGCTTTGAACAGTAGCAATACATTACACACATATTTGCCTGCTTCATGTAATGGATAGATGATTGGAACACTAACTCCAGCAAGCATAAAAAGTCAACTAAAAGAAATTTCAGCACTTTGTTAAAGGACAAACCCATCAGTTTTTGTTTGAAAGAAAAAACAATAAATTGGTTCTATCTTGTGTTGCACCTACTGGTCTTTTCATCAGATATAATCAAACTCACCGAGAGTATTACCAATTTCAACGAAATTGCATGAGGAAACAATAGCCACTTTACATGAAAAAAATAAGATAAAGTGAAACTGCTTGCAATTTATAGAGCGTAACCAATCAACTTGCTCCAGCTGTACCATTGCCACGACTCAAATTTTAAATACCATGTACATCTCAACTGCAAGGTAATGAGATCAAGAACACATCTTCTAATGTAACTACGGTTAAAGCCACCATCTTTCATCTCTTTGTCCACTACCACTATTGTTCTACTAATAATATAAATGATCTTATGTACTGCGACGTCCAAAAAACATTGTGTTCTATATCTGAACAAAATGAGGCCACTGGTCCAAAGATAAAACAAATATTTTATTTCTCTGGAAAGAAAGAGATTTTCTTTCCCACACACAGCCTACCTGCGTTGGTGGTGCAGCGATAGAAGGGCCTGCTGGTGCTTGGCGGAAACTTAAACCGGATGACGCTCGTGGAGTAATCTTACTGCAAGGAAGCGACTCTGGCAGGATGCACCTGAGGAAAGGACAACGGTGGACACTGAAGGGAAATCGTTCCTGTAAAACTGTAGTGCTCAATTGGATCTGAGAGCAATATACCGGTAAAATAGAGATAATATTTTACATATAATAATATAATGACTTACTCAAATCTCCCATGTTTAATTTTACAGGAAGCATATGGATCATTGAATTCAGTAGTACTTGTAATTCCCAATAAGAAAACCTCCCTGGAGATGACATCCCATGTTTGAGGTCGATTGCAGAAAATACCATTCAGATGTGTTATAATAAATCTGTGGGAAACATATATAAAATATGTAGCAATAATTTAGAAAGTTGTATTGAATATTATTTAGAAATAAATAATGGAGCATAATTAATTTAATGTAGTACAGTTTAACATGAAATATGTG
Source organism: Poa pratensis (assembly GCA_947311845.1). NCBI lineage: Eukaryota > Viridiplantae > Streptophyta > Magnoliopsida > Poales > Poaceae > Poa > Poa pratensis. Next base: position 96,972,396 of record CAMZMU010000117.1, on the reverse strand, counting down.
TTGTATTTTTATATCAAAAATATTTACGCGTCATGGGTTGCTATATTTGACCTTGATTAAAGCACAAATCATTTTCTTCCAAGAAAGCATAAAAAAAATACATGAATTATATGTCCCGGTATACTTGTACGCGACTATTAAAAGCGAATATAAGCAGTTGTATAATAAAACAATACATTAAGGGCACTTCGGATCTATACGTGGACAGCAGCTAGTTCGTACATAATAGGAAATATACAGTAACCTGGATTTATACTTGTCAAAAGAAAAGAAAAATGATTTAGATCTGAAGTGCGGCAGCAAACAATCTTACGAATACCATCAAGCAAAATTAATTTAGATATGGCATGCCTGAATCAATATTGAACTGCACTCAAAATGATTTAGATCTGAAGTGCGGCAGCAAACAATCTTACGAATACCATCAAGCAAAATTAATTTAGATATGACATGCCTGAATCAATATTGAACTGCACTCTCGTATGACTGTTTCTTCCTGTTCCGCATGCAGGGATGATTGATCGATGCAGGAGTAATACTTAGTTGATCTAGTTATGTACTGTATTAATACCAGAGATGACAAAACAGCAGAGAAATCGATTCAGCGGACTCCCGGCACCACCGACAGCAGCACCCACCAAGCAGCTTCTCCGCCTGGTGGCGACGCTCGCCATCAAGCTGCACGTGATTTCATCTCATGTTAGCATGCATAGGTCAGGCAATCTGTTTGCTAGCCAGGACGTGTGTACAGAATCCAAACATTGAGGCCATCAGATCGTCTGAGATTAAAACATGGGATCTGACTGGAAAGAGAAAAGTAGATTTCTTATCTTGACATCAGAGCAAAGTAATTGCAGATATTGGCCACGGTGCAAATTATGAGCACCGCTGCAGGGGAGCCGCATGACCTGCATGCCCGCGAGAGATGATCTCAGAGATCATGTGTAGGTTGCTGTCTTGTCTCCTCCACGTTCCGCAGAAATCAAAATTGGAGGCACGTCCGGAGGTGGGCTTATTACAGATCGAACCCATGACCTGACGGTTAGCAATAGATTTTTTTCTTCCTTTTGCAGACAGACGCGAGCTTTTTATCCAACGGCTGCAGGTACATGCTCGGCTAATCGGATGGATAAATTTTACGTAATCTCTAGGATTAACGTGGAGCCTTCTACGGTGCCTCCAATTAGTAAATATAAGATTGCCAACACCAAATTCAACTTTTTTCCTTTTTAAACACTTTATATTTAGCAATAGCATGATCTCTTTCCTTAATAATTTTAGCAATAATAAGATCATTTGATTCATCAAGAGATTCAAGTTTCTCCTCAAGAGACACTCGAAGCTCTTGCTCTTCCTCAAGGGCATTCATTAAGGATGCCTTTTCGTCGGCATCCTCTCTCTCAATTTGACATTTCTCGAGAAATTGAGTTTCCAAGTCCTCAATGATTTCCCTACTCTTAATAGCATAAACAATGATTTCACTTAGAGGAGGGATAGCTTTGCTACCTTTGAGGAGAGCACCAAATACCATCTCACCCTTCTTTGTTATGGATTCAACATCCATAAGTGCTCCATGAGAATTCTCATTCACATCATCACAAGATGTAGAGGTTTCCAAAGGTGGAGATACCTTTGAATCTCTAGCCATAAGGCAAAAGTGGGTAATGGACGTTGATGATGAAGAAAAACTTGAAGCACCATTGAGACCCATGTCTTGTTCCAACAAATGTTGGAATTCCTCTACATTGTTAGCCACACAAATACTAGAGGATATGGAAGAATTATTTTCATGGCAACAAGACATAGGACGCATATCATCATGAGGTTTAGTTGAGCAACTATTACATGATATGCGAGGACTAGCAACACTAGCATGTAAAACATTTGGAGTGTTAGAAGTGTTTAAGTCCAAAGATAGATCATTGCAATGAGATAGAGATGAAGTATAGTCAATAGAATATTCACCATCACCAAAGCAATTTCTACCACCACTCACCATATCATTACCTTGTGTCAAAACACATGTTGGTGAAGCGGAAGAAGATGTGAACTCATCACGGCCGGAGGTGGAGGGAGAACAATCATCCTCAATAATATTGGACACTTCATATTTATCTTGAAGCTTGGTCCATAGCTCATGAGCGTTCCGAAAAGGCATGATTGATGCAAGAACTACATCGCTCAAAACACACATAAGACAATTAGATACACGAGTATCGAGATAAGAGTTTTCCTCATCCTCTAAAGATAACTTTTGGGAATCCTTTGGAGGAGAATAACCCATATCTACAATTCTCTTAAAATTTGGGTTTAAGTCCCTAAGAAGGTTAAGCATGCGAATTTTCCAAACATCATAATTTGTGCCATTGAATATAAGAGTGGGATCGTGCACTAATTCTCTATACGACATCTTTACTCTCTAGGCGGTAAAGCCCAAAAAGAGAGCCCAGGCTCTGATACCAATTGAAAGGACAAGGATGTCGCCTAGAGGGGGGGTGAATAGGCGATTAAAACTTTTCCGGTTTAGGCTTGATAATTGCGGAATAAAACTATGTGTTTAAATTAACAAGCCAACAACCTAAATAAACTAGGCTCACCTATGTGCACCAACAAGTTATGCTAAGCAAGACAAGCAACAAGGTGATAGCAATATAGAATACTTCAAGCACGAAGGCTATCACAATGTAAAGTGCATAAGTAAAAAGCTCGGGTATAGAAATAACCGAGGCACGCGGAGACGAGGATGTATTCCCGAGTTCCTCCTTGTTAAGGGAATACGTCTCGTTGGAGAGGTGTGAACCAACACAATGGTTCAACAACCACAAAGGTTTCACCTTCTTCTCCGATGAACCGCACCACAAAGGTTTGGTTCACCTTCCACTATCGGAATCCTTCGAGGCGGAAATCCGGAGCCTTTCAACAACGATCCGGGGCACAACCCACAACGGGATTGGGGGCTCCCGAACAGCTACAAGTGACCACACAAGGGTCTCAACCACCACACATGCGTCTAGGGTCCAAAGACCCAAGAGTAACAAGTTCACAAACTTTCAACTTCCACGAATCCTCGTGGAGAGCACAAACCGATGCAACGAAGCAATGGCAAGAGCACAAGGCTCAAATCCTTCACTCTCGAATCCCACCACAAGCAACTAATGCTTATGGGGGGAGAAGAGAGGAAGAACAACGAAGAACACAACAAATGGAACTTCAAGATCAAGATCTACTAGGTTCCCCTTACTTAGAGGAGGAATGGTTTGGATGAAAATGTAGATCTAGATCTCCTCTCAATTTCCCTCAAAGATATGCAAGAATCATGGGAGGGAATGAGAAGAAGGCAAGCTTTTTCAAGGAACAACAATGGAGGAGAGAGGGGAGAAAAACTTGCTCTAGAACTTGGGGAACCATTGGGGAAGAAACCCCTTAAATAGGTCCCCTGAAAAAGTGACCGTTGGAGGGGTACGGGAGCCCGGCCTGGGGGCTGGCCACCCAGCTGAGCCGGCCGGCCTGGGAGCCAGCCTAGACTGGTCTGGGGGCTGGCCACCCAGCTGAGCCGGCCAGCCTGGGGGCCGGCCTAGGCTGGTCTGGGGGCTGGCCACCCAGCTGAGCCGGCCAGCCTGGGGGCCGGCCTAGGCTGGCCACCCAGCTGAGTCCGATTTCGATGATCTTGGGCTCGTTGGAATCGCAACGAAGAGCCCTTTAAGATTATGCAGAGCAACATCATAGTCCATCATGTGAAGATAAAACCAAATGTCGAAAGGTAAACCTTCTCTAAAAAGAACAACCGGTAAATCCTGAAATGCAATAACTTTTGCAAGGAAACTCCAAACGAGATGAAACCAACGAGGTTGGAAAGGTAGCGACAAGAGCTTTCCTACAAAAAGTAAGGGTCACAATTATAGAGGAGATATCACACATGGGAGGTGTGGACCTTATCTCGAATAGGACCGGTAATATTTTCAACACGAAAACACAACAAGTTTTCCAACCGAAATCCGTTTTTGATGAACTAGAGCTTGGTATGGAGATGAACACAAGCTCTAAATTCTCACATGAATAAAAGCCAAATAAGAACCAAGAAAGATGATATGCCAAATATGCAAAGGTTTGAGCTCTCCACAAAGGTGCGATCAAGTTACTCACTTGAGAGCCCCTCTTGATAGTACGTCGTCTATCCTATAACCCGGTCTCCCACTAACACCACGAGACCGGTAAAATAGAAAACCTATCAAGATCATACCTTTGCCTTGCGCATTCCACTTGAGCTCGATGATGACGATCTTGACTCTCTCAAGTTGGAACACCTTTCTTGATTGTGCTTGCTAGCACATGCTTGATGAAGACTTCTCCAAATACTCCCCCATACACCATTATGGGAGAGTCTTGCTAAACTCCGTCTTCATGAATCCACTTGTACTTCATCTTGTTTTCTTGATATAGATGATGGCTTGGAGATAAACATGAAGTTCACTCAATCTTCTTTTCCAAGCCATGCTTGCAATAAGCTCAACTCTTCACATGACCATTCTTCATATAAACCCTTGGATGGAACCTTGGTCATGATGAAATCTTCTAGAGTCCAACACATGAACTCCAATCTTTTCCTATGGACAAGATCTACAAGTATATCTCAATGCAAACATTAGTCCATAAGGATTGTCATTAATTACCAAAATCACGCATGGGGCAACACATGCCCTTTCACTTATAAGGTAGACATGTAACATAGTCTATTATTCTTGGATAGGATCATCTTGAACTTTTGGTTGCACCGTATAAAATATATTGTCATAACATGTGTAGAAACAACAATCAGGGGAACAGGCTCAATATGTTTCATTAACACATGAGGGTTACTTCATTCATTCTTCGGCAAAATCTCTATGTCTGTTATTCTTATAAGTACCAATCTGCAGATAATTTGATGTCGTACAAACTACAAAGATATTTTTTCTCTTTTGGTAGGTTGTCATCTGATTCGATGATGTATTGGAGATTCGTTCTGGAGCGTCAGCAGTCGTGCAGAACGTTGTTGGAATTCTCGAAACCACGTGAAAAACTAACTGACATACTAATTATACGATGATATGCCAGTAAAACTTGTCAGGAGTGCAGAAATTCGCAGTGTCACCAGCGAAAATTGTCAGACCAAATTGTTTGTTCACATCGTAGGCGTGGCAGAGCCCGCTGACATGTTTGCAATGCATGGTCCACAACGATAGGTAATGATAGCCTCATTAAGTAGATGTACTGCACTTAATCGCGGATGCATGTGACGGCTGGTAAATAAGGGAGCAGTATATTTAGGCGGTGCTAGACTGTGCACAGGGATTTCATTCGTGCCGAAAGGCAGTTGCTTTTTTACACACTGCTTGTTATATTTTATAGCTTTGCTTTTTTATTCAAAGCACGTCGTTTGCACAACGAGTTCAACGACACGACGATAAAATGACACACTGTTGAGTATTCGTCGTCATTAATTAGCAATGTTAAATTTTCCACAAATATTTTTATGTACCTTCAAATATATAGTACTCTATTAGTATTAGTCATCATTAATTAACCGTGTCAGTGCATAGTTACTTCGTACAAAAGGAAACGTCAAAAAAAGCAAGTGAACAGGTGAAGTCAGCACCTGGTGTTTGACTGATATATCACTTACCTACCAATTACTGCCCTCCTCCACATGTGCCGGTGATAAAGACTGCCATGGTGTGTCAGCTCGGACAGATGATTTGCAGTGGGTTGATTCAATTAGAGCTTGGTAGATGGCAGGCAGAACGAATCTAGATGACCAATCGCACGGCTGACAAAGGGGTGGTATAGCCAACGGGCGGTCACTACACATTTCCGTTAGTAAGTTACTTCTTATATTCTGTATTAAATTGTTGTGCTGGTGTTTAGGAGACGGCCGAGCTTTTTGTCACCGCTGCCAACTCCCTCAATGGCATCCTGGGACATATTTCTCTGTATTCTATGTTTTCGCGTACTGGTTCGCATCTTTTTTTACCTTTGCTTGATGTCTAGGTAGTCATCATCCGTAGGTTCGAAGGTATGTGCAAATTCTTAATTAATTTTTGTTCGCTTATGAAGTAGCAAAGATCATCAGTAGGTTCTGTTGCGACCACACTCTTTTACCGTACAGTGGTATTTTGGTATCAGTCCCTGTTTCTGTTTGGTACTCGTACTACACAAAAGAGGCCCGTAGGTGTACATAAATGTGCTTATTAGTTTAGCACAAGACATCGGGTATGGTATAAAAAGTCTTTTGTTTGCATAATTCTACCTCGTTTTGCTGATGGAGTGATCGCATCAAGCCAAGGGTCCTGGCCTCTTGGGTGTCCAAACGGTGGATTGTTTGTATGCTTGATTACTGGGTTTGCAAGCGAGTCCTACTCCTAAGTGTTGGAGCCCTGGACTATGATGGTTTGGAATGTGAAGGCGGCAAGTTGGGTTTTTTTTTCTATTCAACTCGCAGAACTTGGGAAATCGGATACTAATGAATTTAAATAAATAGACTGATAACCAGTTGGAAGTAAAACATTTAGTAAAAGATTTGACGGTGCTATAAGCATATTAGTTTGCTTTTCTTGGAGAAAGCACACATCAGTTAGGGTTGAGAAAACTAAATTCCCTGTTTTCCATCTGAACCTACATCGTTTGTTAACAAGTTTCAGAATATGCATTATTCTCTCTGTCATTACCCGCGCTAGCACTGAAGCTGCGGCACTCCATGCCCTAGCGGCTGGCCAAGGCCGCGGCGAGCCGGAAGCCCAATGCCATCGAGGCCATGCGTCCTCGGCGCAGAGTACCTGGAGAAGCTTCTCAAAGGATAAGCATGTCCACCAATAGATCGCTCATATCCTACCGCTTCCACGTCTCTCCAACACTCCTGCTGTCCTGCATCTCCACAAGGTTTGTCACTTCCCTCTCATCTCCACACTACGCGAAATCCCTACAATTCGATATGCATGTTGCAGTTCACATGCCTTTTTGCAAATTGTAAATAAGTTATTGTCATCCTGCAATGTAAGCAATTGATGTATTCTTGTACATGAATGTTTTTCCACTCAAAGGAATATGATTGGCCAAGACCTAATTGGTACAGCCGATTGTGCATCACGCTGTACTCCAGTCTCCAGGGTAGATTTTATTACAGAGAGTTTTGATTAAACACATCCCTAGGGCTTGGTGTTTGATACATTTGAAACTGTGAAAAGGTCGCTTCGTATTCCTTTTGTGGAAAGTTCCTGTTAAAACTTGTAGATTTCTAGCTCATATCTGACATAAACCAATGCCACCATCTAGAACAGCATCGTCATCTAAACCTGAAAGAGTCACTACTTAGGCAACTGTAGTACAAAAATATTACTAGCTTAATTAAGAGTCCATATGATGTCCAAAAACAAATCAAACAAACGTAGTCAAACTTGAATCAACCCTAATTTTTTGGTTACCCTTCTACATATGTTGCAACTTTTGTTTTCTAATGTTACTTTGCTGATGAGAAAGCACTAGCTTTCCTCAGTTTAAACATATGTTTTCCTTTGCCCAGGAAGTCCATTTTCTGTTTTTATGTCCTGTTCTGTCCACAATTTGAGTATCTGTTTAAATTTTCCTAGAAATTTACATTGTTATGTTGATTTGTAAACGACAGACATAGAAGAAATAGCTGGTATATAAAATTTTGCTTCTAATTGTTTGATATATATCAGGGTGTAAATAATGAGTTGTCCGCCTGACACTTTATTTTAACATATGTTGGTAGAGACCAGAATGGAGTGGATCTCCATGAAAGAGATCCCAGAATTCAAAAAAATCTTCAGAGATACGAGGCAAGGACGTGATCCAGAATCAAAGTCCAAAATACCATTAATTTCCACGAACAGGTTTCTAACATTTGCCAGTGCTTATATTTAGTCTATATTTTATCAATGAAGTGTTCGGTCCTCCGTTACCCATAGTTTGGCCTTTATTTGTTCTTGATGGCATCTACATGTGAATGAAGTTCATGATTCATTCATTCATTCATGTCTTAACTCTAACTTTAGGATATCCTGGCTAATCGATAGCCAAATAATGTACCATATTGTTCTTCAACTACTATACCGGTCAGTGTATTATGGTCAGTACTTTTGTTGAGCTTGCAAGATGGGGTACGCTTCTATGGCGAACAAGTTTTATGCTTCAAACATAATCTTTACGTACCTATTTGTGTGGAACATCGCAAGCTGCACATCAATATGTTTGTGTTCAATAAATTATATATTTTGCCACATCTTGCAGATTGCAATTTTCTTGGTCCCCATCCAGCCGCATTGATAACCATGATTTGGATAATCACCCAAAGGATATGGATAGTTTGCCTTAGATTTTGGTTACTCTTGGAGCATTTATAATCTGATGTCAAAGCTGTGTCCTACAAGTGAATTATATGGATTATAAATTTAAGAGATTTAGGATTGGCAACAGAGCTGGAATTTCCGGTGTATGTAAATTGTTGTTGCTATTTATCAAAAACTACCAAATTCCCCTGGCACAGGAATTTCTCTAAAGATATTGAGTTCATTGTACTAGATTTCATTACACTTAAGTTTCATGAAAAATAAGGGACCCAAGGCAGCGGCAGGAAGCCTGAGTACATTATATCACGGGGGAAAACTACAAGTAGCTTATCCTGGTTTCAGATTTCAGAGTACAATTAAACACTCAGTCAACTTAGTTTTTTTTGGGGGGGGGGGGGGGGGGATATGCCATGACATATCTGAAAGATAAAGTCATTCTCAAGTCGTGTGCAATCCATGTCAGTGTCTAAAATCATGGTAAAGGGCATCCAATCAGCTCTTGACCCATCTCAATCCCCAATGGCAAAGAGCTTCCTTTCTATGTGAAGAAGCTCCAAAGGAATAAGGTCAAGCGCCTTGCAACTTAGCAAGATTGCAAATGTCATTTATACTGGACATGTGACTGATTCACTCGCTGTATTTTATTTTGCTGTTTGAGGATATTTTAGCTGAACTAAGAAGAATTCGAACAATATTATCTTGCTGCAGTCTATAAAGTAAGGTAGTGCTTGTAATACAAAATTCATGGCTTCTGATGGCTACGTATGCTGGAGCAGAGGATAATACATCGATATCATAGCCAAATGGTGAATGGAAAGGAGTAGAAGATCACAATATCTGAGGAATCACACGAATAATGGACATTTTGAACGATGTTTCATCCACAAACCACGACACGCCGATAAGTAACATGCTGTTGGAACAAGGTGACTACGGAGGATAGTGATGTCAATGTTGCCGTGGGGATAACTACGTAGCACAATAATAGTGATAAAATAAACATGAATACCCGTAACAAAGCACGGGCATTCAACTAGTAGTACAAATTGTTATCTCCCAAGCAGGAGATTGAGGTTCTCCAAGGCTAATTTAGATTGCCAGCTGATTTTTCCATACGAAAGAGCGAGGCAAATCAGACCGATTCCTGAAAGCACGCTAGCTATCCTCGGCTGGGCACGACATTGTTGATTTCTTCTACACGAGTTGTTTCCTAATGCGGGAACTGGAATCACACCTAAATTCATCGTTATTTATGTTTTGTAGAAAACCATTTGAATCTCTGATTTGTTAAAAAACTCGATTTAAGTTTCCTAATCAATGTCTCTAGGTTTGCCTAATGCATCTTAACATCCCTATATATCTCGAGCGACAAAAGAACATGTTCAACGACCGTAGCTAGACTAATTTAAAGGTTAAAACGACTCGCATGATTCACCAATCCCAAGACGAAGAAAAAAGATTGATGAGCATATATGCTTCAAACATACCCCCACAAAGAAGGTTTTCCAAACTGATTTTTTGTTGTTGGATAGTTGAGGAAGAAGACCAAATACATGAGAACCCCTAGAACATAGAGTACACCCTGATAGCCACACTAAGAAAGCAACATTATTTTTCGCATATTAGGATGCCATTACCAAGGACACATAAACCTAAAAATGTATCCAAATGATAATCGTCGGATATGTGAAAGTGCATGGAACGCCATGTGGGGTTTTAGCAATTCATGAAAATACTTCGGACTAAAGTTTTTTTAAGTTATATTTGAAAGGGTTTTCCATAGTCAATGCTTGAATATCATATGTTGGATTCAAGGTTGGAAGAATAAGAGATCAAGAGAGTGAAGAAGATGGAGTTCTTGTAAGGAACTCAAAGATTGCCATGATCTAGATTATAAGTTAAGACATGTGGGATCAAAATCCCGAGAAGATGATTGCAAGAGAATAGTTCAGAATATAATTATGTGTTGAGGTCATGATGGGTTCATGTGTGAGCTATGGTTGACCAAGGCTTGAAAAATGCAGTCAAATGAAAATGTCATTGTGTGTCTCAAACATTGTGATAGAGCATGAAGAATATCAAGTGATGACCAATGTGAGTTGAATCTATGGCGTGCATGTCTTGAAAAATATGATTAAGTGAGAATTCATGTTTTCCTTCAAGAAGTAATCATAGTGAAGATACAATATACAAGGTTATCAAAATAAAGTTCAAATACTGAACTTAAATTGACCAACACGCAGAGCGTAGATAATGTTCTGAGTGGTATCAAGTGATCTTGTGGTATGGTAAAAAATTGTCAATCGCGTTTTGTGAACTAACTTGTGATCTATATGTTTGATATTTCTATGTGGGTTTGGGTATTTTTTTATGGGTTTGCCTCAAAAGGACGATTTATTATAGACCATGAAAGGATGACATTAAGTTGTGATCATCATCAAGGTTGGAAAGTGCAAGTTCAAGATGAGCATCTCGAATGGATCATATACTTGAAGCATGCCTTTCATTTGATGATAATTGACATGCGAAGATATACATAAGTGAGGCCGAAGGATAAAAAATGGCGCCTAGGGGTGGGTTAATTAATAGGTGGCTACAATTTTTTAATCAACTTTGTATTTTAGGGGTAATTTTGGATAAAAGAGGTGACCCTATAATACAACTAGATGAGCAAGCATATATGATGAAAGAAATGATAACAATAAGTAAATGGGAGGAATGAAATAACTCGGAATGGAACTAGACGAAAACACGGTCATGCATCCTGAAGTTCAAGTCCTTGGAGGGGGAAATAAGTGCATACTACAATCTTGAACTTACCCTGAAGTTTTTACAACCCTCAAGTTCAAAAACGGTTAGGACACATTCTTCGAGTCTGCGCCCCCTAGCTCAGCCCAATGCTGGCTTTGACCAAGTCGATGTCGTAGTCAGTGACACATCAAAAGTAGTGGGACACGCGGCGTCATGTGATTGGCTGGCCCACGTGGCCTTGTTCTTTGAACAGGAACTCTGAGGCACGACGGAGGCGGAGGAGCACGCCACTGATGCGGGCACTGATACGTTTCAAACGTATCTAATTTTTTTTATTGATTCATGCTATTATTATATCATTACAACATACTTTTGTGATGTTCTTATACCAATTTACAATGTTTTCGTTGGAGTAACCTATTAATCCAGTGCCAAGTGCAAGTTTTTGTTTTTTGCATGTTTTTGCATCGTAGTTCACACATGGGAAAATATCAGGAAAACAGTAAATCAACATAATTATACAAGACGAAGACAGAGAACCAAAGTGGGACACCAGGGGATGCGCCACATGGCGGCATAGCATCCCGGCGCAGCCAGGGTCTTGGATGTGCCACGTGGCCCTGCTACCTCCCTTGGCCCCTCGCATCGCCCCTTTGCCTATATATTCCACCTAAGAATCTAAGACCCAAAGAGGAGACACTTCAGAAAAATACGACTCAAAGCCACCGCCATCGCGATTACGGATCTGGAGCCATGTTCCGGTAATCTGCGGAGGGGCAATTCATCACCGGAGACGTCTACACCACTATTGCTGCCTACATGATGATGTGTGAGTAGTTCATTCTTGAACTACGGGTACATAGAAATAGCTAGATATGGTCATCTCCTCCATGTTTCTCAATACAAAGGTGCCATAAGCACCTCAAGGATGAAAGGCCATGATATTGAATCAAAAGCCCTCGCAATATCAAACTTAAACAAGATCACCGGAGCGGGACACACTTTGAACCAACATCAAGTTGTCCAAAATTGATCTACCACGAATGAAACATTTTGGTTAAGGCGATCAACTCCAACAATAGGCTGAAAGTCTCACTTATTGAAAGCACTTTCCTTCTTAGTAATAAGCACCACTAGAGCATGGTTGAGCTTGTCAAATCCATGACCCGAAGGAAGAATACAAAGTTAAAACCATCGACAACCGCCTTTTTATGATAAGCCAACACTTGTGATAAAAATTCAGCATGAATTCACCAGGCTCAGAGCTATATCCACCGCCATGGATTTACTCACCGCCCAGTCCTTGTCAACAGACTACATTTCTAGACCGGAATGCTAATTGACCTATGTCTCGCCTTCACAAAGACAAGTTGTTGATCAAAAAGTCGAGAGCAATTTCCAGCTCCTCATTTTTGTCCATTGCAGCCTTACCCACCCCACGCATGCAATATTTTTTTCTACTGTGGGTGAGACACCTCATGGATGTGGAAGAAGATAGTATTTGCATCTCGCCTTGAGCTACATATAATTGTTGACCTCATCCTTGCGATATCTACGCTCAGAGATGCCAACTCGACACATTTACGTCAGTTGTATTATATATTTGAAACCCTGAGAGGAAACTGTTGTACACTATCCAATAACGGGTGAGTGTATGTACGTATTGGTGAGTGCGTGTGTCTGCATTGTGTTTGTCAAAATTAAAATGGTTAAAAGCTTTTCTATTTGTGTACAATGTTGGGTACTTGTAATGCGCAATGGACACACACATCTGTAACATGGTCCACAAGGAAAAGAAGTTGTTACGTGCAACCGTGCAACTCATGTTTATGGCAATCCCTTTCTTGAAACATGCCCCCGTTTGTCCTATGGCATTTACAGTGAGGGGGAAACAATGTAGCACACGTGTCCACGACTTGTTGTCAGTCAGAAAATATCTCCGAAAACCTAATTAGCCACAATTAGTTGACTTGAATAGCCAAGTTCAAGGGTGTGTTTTAATCTCTTGGGTTAGTGTTTCGAGATCATATGAAGTGAAGAACTATACGGTTATTTATTTTGCTTCACAGTTGAGTGGCTGACTGGCAGTCTACACGGTTAATGTAAGCATCAAGGGTGACGAATTTTATGCAAGAGCTTTGCGACATAGCCAGAATATTTCTCATTCTCTCTCGAAGCACTTAAGTATCTAAAAACATATGCACCCGCCGTATTGCACATATCCAGTTCCTAAGCCTGACAACCATACAAAAACCAGCTGCGTGCGGCCCAGGACTTACATCTTCCGTGGTCACAATCCTAGCTATGTTCTCTTTGCTTATATATTCCCTCCAATCTATAATAAATGTCGTTGATTTAGTACAACTAAATCAACAAACGAAATACCTTGATGGGCTTCTCCTTTTAGCCCTTGTGTTGGTTAAATCCATAACTATTTTTCCCACGTAAACTAATTAAATATTGGGCACAATAATCTTTTGTACACAACTCAGACAGAAACTCTGGACCTAAAGCACCACCAGATTCAACACAAAACAGCCTAAATTGTGAGAAGCTAAACTCCCGTACATTCTAACTGCCTCTATAGAACGAAGCAAGGTTGTTCCGTCCAACAAGTACGGTGGGAACCGAACACAGAATGTAGCCGTACATCCAATAAGGGGTGCGGGCGCAACTAATTGCAGAATATTCGCTCTCTCCACACCCTCCACATATGCAGGAATTCTTAAGGAAACATAATAAGGGAATCTTACTTGAAGCTTTAGTAGTGGACAAACCAAGGTGACATCTGTAATTAGGCCGACGACTTTGGGCGCCTGGAGTACAAAGGTGTACCTATCGCGCCGGCCATGTCTTGCGTATGTAAACGGAGATACCTCGACATCGACAGACTATATTCATGCCTCCGCTGGATTGGATTATAGGAATGATTATCCGTGGCCAGTGCGTCTACCTTGTACTAACTGCATAGAGGTGCACACACCGAATGTGAAGGGGATAAGAGAGAGAGTTCCACCAAGATATTCCAACTTGGAAGGCCACCACATGAATCGACAGACCATTGCAACCAACTGCCAAACAGAATCATAGGAATCACTCGCGATTCCATCAAGTTTACCCGGCGGCTCACGGCAGCCACCCAAGCAGCAACGCCATCAAGCAGCAGAGCCCAGGGGAGAAGAGAACGGTCTCAGCACGATAGCACGACGAACGCAACAATGGCAGCAGCTTGCACGCATGGCCGCCATGTTCCCGCGCGTCCCGGTCAGTCAAAAAAGACGCCGGGCAGCGACGTCATCTGTTCGTTATCTAATCAATGCAGCGATGTCCATTAGCTAGAAAACTACGTGCATTTTAGCATATATATGCATCAAGTTCGTTATCTAACTAATCAATGGAGAAAATGTCCATTTGCTAGACAGCTGCGGCCGGCAAAATTATGTTCATATGCTGTGTGTGATCCACTGATGTAGCAGCTGGGACCTTTCTTCACGGCTCTAGCTGCTCCATGTTGGGCCCCTCCTGTGGTCTTAATCGGTGCGTGGTTGCTTCGTTCCATGGAATTCTCGTTGGTTAGGCTGATCTGATGTTCGTTGCTAACAGTTAACCATACCTAACTTGATGAATTTGGTTCAGATGCCTAGAGGGCCTGGTCCCTCCAATGCCGATTGATTAATGTGCAAAGGCCGCTTTGATGTTCGTGCTATGGTGTTCTGCACATCGGTGGCGAACCCAAGGCGATGACCCTCAGCCCCTCCTTCGCCTCGCCTCCTCCTTGTCGTCGTCGTTGCTGGTATCACCGTCGGGCTATGTGGTTCAAATGGCTAGAGGACATGGTCCCTCCAAGCAAACTGATTAATGTGTATAGATTTCTTTCACATAGATGGTGAGCCCTATTCTTCGTTCCTGGTGGTTCTGATCGAGCCCGGTGGGGCAGCGTGGGCTAGCGCGATACTCCGCCACGCCAAGTATGGCCGTTTGGTAGGGTGGGTGGGAGGAGCAGTGTCACCAAATCTGGCTGGGGTAGTGGGATTAAAAAAAATTAAAGTTTTCACTAATAGTGTGCGAAAAAAATATTTTCAAAAAATATTACGCCCGTCCCTCGGTGGGTTGACTCACCTCGTGTGTATTCCCACCCACTGCATGCCTAAGTTTGGGCTCTCTAGTTTCCTCGTGCTATGTTGTGCTTTATTTTGGGCCTTGGAGGACTCCGGCGAGGGTACAACGACTTCTACTAGCATCACCGTGGAGGGTTCTACTAGTTTCCGACTACGCACTATGTTGTGCTTCATGCCTAGGAGATTGAGGTCACAATACCCCCTGTCCTTGTGGCGACGATCACCCTTGGGCATAAACCAGGTTCAACTCTGTTTTTCTCTCTTCATTCCGTCCACTTGGATTCCCCTGGATCCAACGATAAAATGGTCCTTTGTCCGGTTCGTTCTTACTGGTCTACCACTTGTGGTGTGGCCATATGCTATTATATAATTCTTCCCTAAGGTTTCTACAACTCCATTTTTTTGGTCTCCGCTTCGTTTATGAAGATTCTTTGTTCACCGCCTGACTACCTAGGGGGGTAGTTTGGTTCATGTTGGAACTAGGAGTCAGGTCGGTTGCTGCGATGGGGAGAGGTGTTCGCTCGTATCGGTGAAAACCTTATGTCCATCCGACAACAACGACGTCATTCAACGGTGTTCCCTCCACAGAGGTGTTGTCATGAAATCTTTCCGCTCTTCCACATCATGGTATTGTCGATTGTGCTTCGGCATGCCTATTACCAGCGGCACAGAGGCCACTTATGGATTTCGGATGCACACAGCTCCAGACGGTCGCTCGGGATATCTTCTACCAGGGTGGCTGGCAGCTCACTAGAAGAATTCAAGATGTCTAGACGAAGACAAACTTTATTTCTATTTCGTTGGCTCATTTTCGTTTCCACGTTGAGTGATCCTCGATTTGTAATAAGCTATACATTGATACTATGCAATAAAAAAGCCGTGTGCATCGATTGTTGCAGAGGCTATTAAAAAGCCGTGTGCATCGATTGTTGCAGAGGCTGGGGCTCTGCCTCCTTTTCTAATAAAAAAATGTGGTCATCATGGCTGGTGGTTCAAGGCTTATGAAGACGGTAGGACGAGGATCACAATGATTGTTGGGTCATGATCCGGCAAACGTATCATGCTTAATGAATCGAAGGACGATGACGACTTCAAGCCATGGACGATTCTTATTATTTTTCTTTGCTTGTGGTAGTCATTCCTCTCATTGTTTTGGTGTTGTTTTTTTCTGTCCTTTTTAGGAGGTATTATTATAATTGTTTTCAGGGAAGCTATTATTATAAGTTGGCAACCTCAACATCTATCATCAGTTATACTCATGCCCATTTGAGCTATTATTACTTTAAAACTAGGCTTATCGCAGGTCTTTTCTCTAAACAAAATTGTTCTTGCTATATATCTATTTTCATGGAACAAGACAACATGTACTTATGACAATTTTTTTGGAAGACATGTTTGCTATATATAGATTCACACTTTTATCATTTTTGTGTAGCCTATAATATGGAGTATTTCATATTGATTAATCTACACGTTGTATTATACATCCTTGACTACATCCACGAGTTTTTTTTTCTGAAAGTTTGAAATATGACTTTCAAAAATTTGAAAATAAAGGGCTTCCTGGGCTCGGCCTCCATTTGGAGTTTCCCCATAAACAAAACACTTATATAGCTTGTCCGACAAATAACTCGCAAAGTTTGATCAAGTGTGGTCATGAACTAAATCATGCTTTTAGCATGTGCAAAGGACACGCATGAAAGTACTCCCTCTGTTCACAATATAAGATAGAACAAGTTGCCAAAACGTTTTATATTGTGAGACGAAGGGAGTATGTGTTTGCGTGAGCGTGATGTTAGTGAGCTGTTAGAGCGCGGAGCGATGTGCACAGTGAGCGAGTGAGAGAGCGATGTACATTTTTCTCTTACTTCTTTTTGCTGTAATACTTTTCTTGTACTAAAACAAGCACCATGACTAACTTCGGTGCTCAAACCTAGCCTGGCTTCTATATAAACCCCGTCCTCCTTTGAAGCATTTGGCCAAGCAAGAAGAAGTTGCTTAAGCAACACGTTACACGTAGCAAAGCTAGCACTCAGTAGACTTGCACTTGCACATCCAAAGTATGTCTCTGTCCACAATAATCCTCGCCGTTCTTGCCGTGAGCATGGCCGGCGCCGCTCAGCTTGTGCTGGCGGCTCGGGAGCTCGCTGGCGAGAACGCGCTGGCCGTCGACGCAGCTATGGTGTCGAGGCACGAGGAGTGGATGGTGGAGCACGGGCGCACCTACGCGGACGAGGAGGAGAAGGCGCGGCGGCTGGAGGTATTCCGGGCCAACGCCAAGCTCATCGACTCGTTTAACGCCGCAGGGGAGAACAGCCACCGGCTGGCCACCAACAGGTTCGCCGACCTCACTGACGAGGAGTTCCGCGCGGCGAGGACCGGGCTCCAGCTTCCGTCCGGCGTCGCCGACGTCGCGGGGAGGGGCGGGTTCAGGTACGAGAACTTCAGCCTGGCTGACGCGGCGGGGAGCGTGGACTGGAGGGCCATGGGCGCCGTCACCGGCGTCAAGGACCAAGGCTCTTGCGGTACGTACGATCCAACAACGGCAGGAACAGTACTGTGTTCATGCCTACAGAATATTGCACGTACATGCATGAAAAATTACTATTTTGAACCCCCCAAAAAATGAGGTTCTTAAAAATTGTAAATTTTGCGAGTGACACGTATGAGCCTTCGGTCAAACGGAAAAATAAACATAGAGTACAACGGGGAAAAAATGACGTGAGATTTACCGGGATGACCATTGACCAGAGTCTACAGACCAGTCATGCATGCATGCACTTTTGAGTCAACCCAGAGTAAAGGTCAAAATTAACTTTCCTTCAATAATTGGAGCATCATTTGTGTCCATTTTCGACATGTCCTAAATTAACAGCTCTGTTTATTCATTCAATCCAATGACTTGGGGGACATGACACATGAGTACATGACACGCAGGTTGCTGCTGGGCGTTCTCGGCGGTGGCGGCGGTGGAAGGTCTGACCAAGATCCGGACTGGGCGGCTGGTATCGCTGTCGGAGCAGCAGCTAGTGGACTGCGACGTCAACGGCGAGGACCAGGGCTGCGAGGGCGGCCTCATGGACAACGCCTTCCAGTACATGGCCCGCCACGGCGGCCTCGCCGCGGAGTCCTCCTACCCGTACCGCGCCACGGACGGTTCCTGCCGTCGCCCGGGCTCGGCTGCCGCGTCCATCCGGGGCTACGAGGACGTGCCGGAGAACGACGAGGAGGCGCTGGCGGCGGCCGTGGCGCATCAGCCCGTGTCCGTGGCCATCAACGGCGGCGACTACGTGTTCCGGTTCTACGACAGCGGCGTGCTTGGCGGGTCCGGTTGCGGCACGGAGCTGAACCACGCCATCACGGCGGTCGGGTACGGCACGGCGAGCGACGGCAGCAAGTACTGGCTGATGAAGAACTCGTGGGGCGCGTCGTGGGGCGAGGGCGGCTACGTCAGGATCCACCGTGGCGTCCGCGGCGAGGGCGTCTGCGGCCTCGCCAAGCTCGCGTCCTACCCTGTCTAGCTAGCTAGTTCAGTACACGTCACTAGCTGGCTACGCATGGCTAGTGTTTGGTTCGGTACCGTGACGCACCTATAGCTTATTCGATCCATCAAACTAGATCGATATTCTAAAAAATATAATTAGGCGTGTATACTTGTATAGTTTGGATAATTAGGGGCCTCCGGGGTAAAGAGAGGGGTCCATGGCCACAAGGACGGCTCAAGCAGCAGTGGCCGCGTGTGTGTATATCATGAAACCATGATGAAATTGTACATATTGGATTGTAACTACTGAACTGAAGTGTATATAAAGATGTATGG
The DNA here is from genome assembly GCA_947311845.1 of Poa pratensis. Taxonomy (NCBI): domain Eukaryota; kingdom Viridiplantae; phylum Streptophyta; class Magnoliopsida; order Poales; family Poaceae; genus Poa; species Poa pratensis. Next base: position 96,953,362 of record CAMZMU010000117.1, on the reverse strand, counting down.
ATACATATTGTATACTTTCTCTGTTCCAAAATATAATATGTTTTAGATATATTATATACGGATTACATACGGATAGAAATGAGTGATTCTACACAGTAATACGCGTCTAGATACATCCGTATCAGGAAAATATTAGTAAAACATCTTATACTAAAATATGTATTTCACTATACATATACTGCTCCATTGCTCGCTTGGCATACTGTACGTCAATCATATGTTCACACAAAAAACAATCCCCCATGTAAATATACTTGGTTTATCCGGCGCTTTCACCGTACGTTGTGCCGTGATTGTGCCGGCGCACCCTTGAGTACATCCAGAAACGACTTTATCAGCTGGATAACGTGTGAACCTTCAGCTCCTAGCAGCTAGCCTAGCGCTAAGTCGAAGTCGAACATGTTCCCGTCATGGTATTTGTGTGTATGATCGACATCCAGACGTCGCGGGAGGACAAGGAACGTAGCTCTCTGCCATTAAAAAAGCTTCATATTCCGTTTCTCGAGAGCGGCAAGCTGGGATGAGGCATATTGTGTCAGGATCAGAAGAACAAGGAGGGAAAGAGCTGGACGAGGATGACTGGATGGATGAGTCCTGTTGTGTACTATCGATCGGTAGGAGATGGCTCAAGTACAAATGAGATAGATTGGCGTCCTTGAGATGGAAACGGAACACGTAACAGCAGTGGAGTGGTGATGTATTTTGGTGGCCGTGAATGGATTAGCTTTAGTTTTGTGTGTTTTAGAAGTTGATGTTGAAAATTGACATATTCGTCTTGGCCTAGCATTTTGTTCAACATAATTGTGGCAAAAGTTTCTCTTCGGTATAGTCTTTTTGTTCGAAAAGGAGGGAGTTCTCCCATCTCAGTGCACGCGCGCGGCCATCAATATAGTTATGGATAATTTATCCACTTCCATATGTGTGAACTATTTTGCGCCGGAAAGGCCTAAAGAAGTTGAGGTTGATTATGCTGACATCTTTGGGTATAAGAGAGGTGAATTTCTCATCCATTATCTTGGGACACTGATACACCATCGGAAACTCATCACTGCGGAAAAGAGCAATGTGAAGGAAAGAATTCAAAATAGGCTCACCAATTGTTTGTCTATTGGTGGACATTTGGTAGTATTGAACAACTATATGCTTACGAATGTTGACGGATCCCTTAATGGGCCAGCCCATTTGGCGGGTTTTTTTTTCGTTTCGTTTTTTCTGTTTTTGTTTTTCGTTTCTTTTTCTTTTCTTTTTCTGTCACTTGTATATGATTTTGAATATTTTTATTTTAAAATATACAATTTCAACATTGTTTGGTTTGAAAACGTTCATATTTTAAAAATGTTTAGCTTAATAATGTTCAAATTTTAAACATTCATATTTTAAAAAGTTTGAATTTTGAAAATTGTTCAGATAAAAACGGATTTGAAAACATAAAAAAATAAAAGTAAAAGTAGAAAAAATATGATAGCTTCATGGGTGGGTCGTGCCGCTTAAAGCGGCATATAGCAGCTCCCCCAACTTGCAATTAGTAGTAGTCTAGCGTTAACTACCAATATAGCCACATATTTGGTATTAGGAGTACTTGATTAATTAGCCTAAATTTTATTCGTTGGACCTATGTCAGTAACCCATCAGCCAAGGCCATCGTGGCCCGGTGCAATTTCCCCATACCAAATACGTGCCTCTGTCAGACAGCCATACATCATATCGTGGTCGTTATCTTCTCTCAAAGTTTGTGTTGGGTGCCATCTTCTCATACAGACTCGGATGTGTGGAGTTTTTTTGACTCGTTGGATTCGTATGAACGAGGAGAACAATCGCATGTTGGAACTTCAATTTGTCCTCATAGAAAAGTACCCTTTGTGGCTTTGCAGAATACTCCACATAACGTGCATCTGATGAAAGTGACTCCTCCAGATTGAGTCTAGATGACGTCCTTTCTGCATAATTTATTCATAAATTCCCCTCCACCTAAACACACACCAAATACAATGAAAAATAACAAAATCCTAATAAAACCTAAGGTTGTGCAATTCTCACATGAAGATGAGTGGAAACCGGTAATCGTGCATAAATGACATATTATTGGCTAGATGGAGCATGAGATGATGGATTTTATATTCAATAAGTAGGATAAAAACACTATATAAATCCAATCATCGGGCCTAGAAATATAATTTTGTACCAATATTATTGTTATCTATTATTTTCAAGAGACTATTGAATATCTATAAGGAAGCTGATTTTGAAGGAGAAAATCCACCCAACAAACCAATAGTGTGTACCACATACGTAAAAACAAACTAATCTAATCAACGATAGTGAGTTTTGTTTGTTTGATATTCCCGCACCGATGAAAGTCCTACAGTTTGCACTTAGATATATATGTCAACTAAAAAAGTTTATTTATGAAGATGCTTGAGCGCTTGTATAGAGAAAATGGCACCGATTGCAGACAACCATATCAAACAATCAAATCATATAGGCGAAAGAAGTAGAATCTATCTATTTTACTATTCGACAATGATTATTATTAGCAACACTATTATTAATACCGAGTATGCATCATACACACATTGTCATATTATTATTGAACCCACCTTAAATTGCAAGACATATTGAACCCACCTCAAAAGTTAATTGACAAAGAAAATTATGCTCCAAAGTAAAGTTTAAATCTATCACAATGCAAATATATTTTTTCAACTACGTGAGTTACAACTATATAAAAAGAATGTTAAAACAAACATTTAGGAATTTTTGTGGGGTTAAAAATGCAAATAAGAAATAGAATATTAAACTAGTTAAGACGATTGCATTCTAAAAATATGTATAAAAGTTTATTATAAAGTATATTAAGATTCATCCATCCGGGTCAAAATTTTGTATGGATAAGATCTACGTGAGTCCTAGTGAAGAAAGGTACGAATTACATCCAAGTTTACTTGGTCTACTTCGTAGCAGACTATTTACCCAGTGGCGAAGCTCAAAAATTTATCATTGTGTTCACCACACTATACATCTCTAGATGAGTTAGTAATTTGGAGAAAAATAATGCTAACTATAAAGGAATGTTAAAATCTCATTGGGTTCAGTTGAACTCAATACTTGAGTACTGGCTCCGCAACTGTATTTACCTGTGAAAGGTATGGATGGTTCGGACCAACATGCATGTGAAAATGTTTCATGGAAGATGTGAGACTAATAAATTGAATACCTTTAGTTATGAAGAAACAAAACCTAAACTATTTGGCATATCTTTGATTGGAAAATCACACTCCTTGCTATTAATTATCTCATATGGCACTTCGATAATTGGGGAAAAATAACAACTGCATTTTGACTTGCTTTTGTCCAAAAAAGGATTTTTTATCAAGGGAGAAGTATTATCAATAACTCTAAAAAAATAGATGAAATTCTATTTAAGGTTGTTTTTCTTAACGAATGCTCCCTTTGTTCATAATATAAAATGTTTTGATATCTAATGTGGATTACACATGGAGCAAAATGAGTGATCCCACACATTAAAATACGTCTATACATCCCATTCTGAAAAAGGTAAAACATTTTATAATATGAAATGGAGAGACATATTAGATGCACTTTGGATGTTTTTGTTAATAAAAAAAGAGCATACATACCTCTGCCGCATGATCGTGGTTCCTCGTCCGTGATACCGGGGCAAGTTAAGGGCCTCTTTGGATTGAAAGATTTTCATAATAATATTAAAGCATTTCAATCTAAAGGAATTTTTCCTAAGGAATGTATTTGGATCAAAGTATTGACACCTCCAAAATTCTTATGGATTGCATTCTACACCCCAATCCCATAAGAATTTTAGCGTCCACTCAAACCTCTTTTTTTAGACTCATTCGCGTAGGATCGAGTCACTTTTTCTGTGTTTCATCCAAATGACAATTCCTGTCTCTGTTTTTGTAATCCTCTGTTTTGCTGTATTTTTCCAATTCCTTTGTTTTCTAATCCCGTGATCCAAAGATGCCCTAAACCGATTGAGATCTGATCTAAAAAGGAAACGACAGGCTGAGGATCGAGATCCGATCGTTCCATTTTCGACCCAACACTGCTACTCCATTTCCCAGCTGACACGTTCGTAGCACTACCCAAGCCGGCTTCAGGTGAATAGTCAACCAATCGGAGGAAGTGACAGAGATCCGGCCGGCGCAGGTCAAAAGACGGCGACCTCCAACTTCCGCCGACACGGTGGGGCCAGCCTCATCCGAACAAAGTAAACTCCCCGCGGCCCAGGGCTCACCGACTGACAGCACGCGGCACCACACGTCGAATCCGTCGCGGCCGGCGTGGCGCGTAGTGCGTGCGTGCGTGCGTAGCCGATCTCTCAGCTCGGGCTCGACAAAAAGGCGACGTGGGGAGAGAGGAGATCATCTGTGCAGGAGAGGAGAAGAGGAGGAGGAGGAAGAAGAAGAAAGCGGCCCTGGTACCGGAGCGCCGCCCAGCTTCCTGTTGCCAGCCGGGGGAGGTAAGGAAGAATCTCTCCCGATCGCTCCCGTTTCTCTGCCCCTGTCGTTCTTTGCTTGCTACATGGTAGTACTACATGCGAACGGCCGGAGCTGCCACAGTTGCTTCTAAATCTGTGTGATTCAGTGCTCCTAGTTAGTTAGCTGTTAGCTAGAATGGGATGCTGCCCTTCCCTTTCCAATCCTTGCTTGGACTCCATCTCAAGGTTTCAGGCGCTTTCATGCTCAGCTCCATCCTTTCTGTCTGCAAATTAAGCTAGCAGCAGAGATCCGATCTGAACTGTTTGTGGCAGTGCGACTTGGTGTAGAAAGAAAGCGACATAATAGGGGTTTTATTCTCTGGAAAAGGCACAAATACCGTAATAAATGAGGATACTTGTTCCTGAAGGCCCAGAAAGTCAAAAAGATCAGGAATTCAGAATAAAATAGCCTTGCTATGAACTGGCCTTTTTATTTACCCAATTCAGTTTCCCTGCCTCTCCTTCACCAGGAATCGAATAAAATAATGCTTGGAATGGATGATGGTGATGGAAAATCTTGTGGCAGCTAGCATTAATAACAGCATATCTCTTTCAAACACGCTTAAACTTGGCTGAAACCAGCATGTATAGTTCACACACAAGCTGGGAGGAATACAGAATCACCGTGCTCATGTAATACACTGTATCCAGCGTCTTGCCTTAATTTTACCTAGTAATTTGTGAGCTTTTCTAAATCTTCCCCTTCTATCTCGCTTCCGCTGTGTGTGGCCTTCTTTGAATCTTAGTTTTTTTTTAATAGAGATCTGATCTTAGCTATTATTGGCAGCACGACTTGGTCCAGAAAGAAAGTGACAAGAATAGGTAATAGATAATATGATAATTGTTCCTGAGGGCCAGAAAGTCAAAAAGATTCAGGAACTCGGGACAACTCGCCTTCCCATGGAATTGGCCTGCCTCTCCCTGACCAGCAATCCAATACAATAATGCTTAGGATGATGGTGATGGGAATTCTTGTGGCAGCTAGAACATGTACACCTCACATAGGCTAGGAGAAATTCAGTTTCTCAGCGATCCATGCAATTCAGTGTATATCCACCGTCTTGCCTTAATTTACCTGATAGTTTGTGAGCTTTTAAATCTTCTCCTTCTTCTGTCTCTCTTATTTTCCAAACCACAGTACCATAATGTGTGCCATTCTCTGCATCGTAGGTTTTGATTGTGATAGCAACAAATCCAAAAAAAGCTAATGTCTGACAACAGTATCCAACGAGCATTACTAGCTGATAACCCCAATGCTCTCCAAAGAAAGCCGTCTGAGGGAGCCAAACGGTTTCGGCGATGCAGGTCAGCTCCCAGATCAGAAATCACTGAAAAACCAGAAGCAAAAGGCTCATGGCTTCCAGCCAAGGAGTTGTTCAAGGAGATACGGCCAAGCTTCAGAATGGTAGGGTTCCTCCTATTTGTCTACCTTCTAGTGGGTGTTGTCGTCTTTTACCTTTTCATGGATCAGATATCTGGGAAAAGAACCAACAGAGTGCTTGATGCACTGTACTTCTGTATTGTCACTATGACATCGGTTGGTTATGGAGACCTTGTCCCTAACAGTGACACAACAAAGCTGTTCGCTAGTGCTTTCGTCTTCATCGGCATGGCGATCATTGCTCTCTTTGTGAGCAAAGCAGCAGATTACCTCGTCGAGAAGCAGGAGGTGTTGTTCTTCAAAGCACTGCACATGGATATGAAGTCTAGTGAGGCTAAAATTCTCAGAGAAATTGAGGCAAACAAGGCAAAGTACAAATTATACACAGCTGGTCTGCTTCTTGTGACGACCATTATTGTGGGTACTGCTTTTCTATGGAAGATTGAGAAACTGAGCCTTGTTGATTCCTTTTATTGTGTCTGTGCCACAATCACTACCCTGGGTTATGGGGATAGAAGCTTCTCATCCAAATTGGGGCGCACTTTCGCGGTATTTTGGATAATCACGAGCACCATAATCCTGGCATTGTTCTTCATGTACCTTGCTGAGTTCTACACCGAGCGACGGCAGAAAATGCTGGCCAATTGGGTTCTCATGCGGAGGATGACAACCATGGATCTTGAAGCAGCTGATCTGGATAGCGATCGACAAGTGGGGTAAGCACATACTTCATTTTCAGTGTTCTTCCATCATATCCATAAAACATTTTGCTGGTAATGAGCGTTGATGCTGATGTCTGAACTTTGATATGTTTAGTGCTGCTGAATTTGTCGTGTACAAGCTCAAAGAACTGGGAAAGATAAACCAAGAGGACATATCTTCTTTTCTAGAGGAATTTAACAAACTCGACGTTGACCAGTCTGGCACGCTATCTCCGTATGACCTTACTTTGTCACAATCTGGTCAGTGACAAACACATGGGCTTGTGTACTTAATTTTACATCTTGAATAGTTGAATGGTTGGTTCATGTTATTTAATCATGTAATATAGTAAAGTCTCGAAAGATATGATGGTGTTGAGGTCCTACGTCTAACATAATGGATATGTACCTGAACTTGTGTAAGAAACAAGTATATTTGGTAACGTTTCACTGAGCTTGCATACCTGCCTATATGAAATTTGGTAAGCTGTCTTCCAGTCATGAAATATTTCCAGCTTCCAGTGTGCACGTGGTAGCATGTATAGATGTAATTTTAACCTGGACTAGATACAACCGTTTTGTTGTTAGATTTCTTGTTCCTCCAAAACTGCAAGGAAAACTGCAAACTGATGATGCTTGGGCAGTGGAAGAGTAGGTTGTCATGTAATTAGGAATTTGTTCCATGAGATGGTGAGCTGGGAGAACTTAGAGAATATGTAGGGTTGAAGATTATTCAGGCATTCATCTCTATCGGGTTGCCCTTTTCACAGTAACATAATAAGCCCACACGAAGCAACTCTGAGAGCATTATTGTTAGTAATGCAGTATTGGAAGGTATGCAGAAATTGTAGCAAAACTCTTGAAGCGAGTTAACTTCCAGCGGGATTGTATGGAATACGATCAGACATGAAACTACAGACGGCATAAAAAAAAAACTCTGAGATGAGCAAAATTCTGGATAGATACAGGTATATGGAATCCTATATGTGCCTCCCTAGTTTGATCTTTTGGGGATGTACTCTTGTGATAGGAAGGAAATGGAGCTTGCTGACAATGCCTCAATCTCAAACTTGACACCCTTTTCCAGCATGGCTTCCAACTCCAACCTGCCAAGGGGAGTTTAACTGTGAATATTTCAGGAGGAAAATTTTGGGGAAAAATGCCTTACTCTCACTAGACAAATGATTTCAATATCAAATACGAACCCACTGTCATTAGAACTGACTATGTGAATGCAGTCATGGACCATTTAAAACTATACATCACCTATTGCCATTGGAGCCGAAAGCTAAACATGGATGTAGAGTTTTTGGAAGTAAGGAACTGATGCTGAAGGCACCTACAAATTACCACTAGAGGGGAAAAACCCTATAATTGCATTGTACTTGAAGAAGATTGCACTCACATTACTGAGTTTAATTGTTTCATTGGCATTTTCTAAGCAAAATTATGAAAAGCTCTATTTAACTACTTAGTTGGACAAAAGAATCCAATAACAAATTCTAGTAGTTGGACTTGAACTATTATTACATGCAAACCACATCATAGTCATGAAGTGATTGGAATGAGCATACTAGGAAGTACAACTTCCTAGTCTTTACCTCCATTCCGGGGCTTCTCTCTGCAAGTAACATCTGGTCAGAATTCCTTCAAGCTTCCTCCTATCTGCAGCAGGATACATGGCATGTCAAATATAACAACAGGAGAAGATTTTTTCTACAAATGACATTTATATCCTCCAATTTAGTCACCTTCAGATGACAAATGAAGTAGACAGCAGTCTGGAAGGCAATATTCCTCAAAGTCAGACGTGAAGACCCCGAGCCATTGTATCTCAGGCACACACAGAACATTTGCATCATATGCCAATTGCTTGAATATAATGAGAATTTTACATGGGAGCAGCAAGAGTTTGTCAGTTAACACTAGAAATATACCGAAATCTTGTTTGTCAGGAAGGGATAAATATACAGGTCAATTTGCCAAAAATGGGACAAATTTTGAATAGATGTACAAAATGACATTTCATTTGGCCAAACTCTGCCTTCACTATCAGAACTTCAACAATAGGAACATATGCATAAGGGCCAAGCTAGCTTCTGAACCACTAAGAAACTAGTATGACCATATCCATATTGTCATTGAATATGATTTTAATTAGAAAATCTGTTAACACAGATAGATAACTAATAATCTAAAATAAGTAGACACCAGATAGTTATTTGGCCCTACCATGGAGCCAAATTTATAGGTGGCCAGAATATCAAAACCATAAGGATCTGAATCCACTAAGCAATAAGCAGGCAAGCGCAGCTGTTCAACAAGGTAGCGCAAGAATCTGCAGCAGTACAAAGGATATACATTTCAGATCCAATTCAGTAATAATATACAACACAAACAAAGATATGGAAGAGCACATGCCTTCTTGTTGGAATATCTGGGTAGCCTCTTCCCTGAGCAGACAGAACAATACCATCAAACATGATAAAAGCCACGCGAGAAATCATGTCACTGTAACACTAGATATGCAGGGTTAGCACTTACTGTGATAACAATGCAGCGATTACTTTCACAGAACTTATCATTGGCCAAACGCTGGAACACTGCAAACGGCATATAGAAGCAAACTGTAGGAAGACTGCAAGAATAGAATATCACATAGACAGGGACCTTTTAACCTCATACCTGTCTCCTTCTCAACAACAAGAATGTAGTCAGCAACACTAACAATATCTGCAGAGGAAATATATGGCAGGTTAAGTTTACTTCATAATAATGTTCAGATATATTAGAAATTCTATGCCATAATATGTGGAATAACAAGGATATTCATCTACATATTTGTTCAAGAAAAAATTATGGATGAATTACTTATTCACTTGTTGTCCAAGATTTGCTGGTTTGTCAAAATCTTTCTAATATATCAATAACTAACTTTATTCTGAGTTCGAACTAAACAGTAACTGGTAAGAGATCTAAGTTAGTTGTGTACTTTAGAATTTATAAAACTGAATTTTCTAAGGAGACAGTTTGAAATTGAAAAAAGAAAATAACTGTAAATGGCAAAGATTATGTTATGGGTTTTCAAATTGTTAAACAACCTTTGATTGCTTCGATGCTAACTGGAATGGAGAAAGCCTGCATTTAGAGAAGGAGGGATAAGCTACCCAAATCAAGCATAGTAAACAGATGTTTTGAGTTATTACAGATAGATAGAAGAATCTTACAGCATTGACGTTTGTTATACATAGACTTTCTTTTCGCCTTCCATAAATCTTCCAGCCCATCACCAAACTGGAACAATAAAGATATTGACGAGTGCACAATGGAAAAATGTCAGGAATAACTACGACCAGTATATGAACATGGGAAATTATGATGCTCTAAGTCTACTAAAAGAGCAGCATCCCACTGGTTTACACCCAGTTCATATTTTAGTAAAGAAGGACAAGTGCTAGGGAGTATGAAGAAACAAAAAATGTTGATTAGTTAAGTAACAGAATGGAACAAGATGGAATGGATTAAACATGTTGTCAAACACTCACAACCCTGAGAAAATCCGTACCCTTTTGCCACAGGAACCTGCAAGCAGCCAAGTGGGCACAAATTACAGAAAGTTATTAAAGGGAGAAGTGAAGGCTATAAATATCTAAAGCTCCTGACGGTTCATGGAGTGAGGACCTCAAGGAATAACACATCACATAAGACAGACTAAAACATATGCATATGAGTGGTACACCATAATTGAGGAACAACCAGGGAGTAACACGTCACATAATTAAGGCAGTGGTACAATATTGTACACATGATTAAAGAACAGCTAGAAGCTTATTGTCTAATGCACAGAGGGCTTCCAAGTATCCAATTGAAGCTTCAGGAAGACGGCGGAGACTCAATGGTACATACCACATTGAGGTTATGCCGGCTGCACTTGAAGAGTATGCAGATATCGTTGATGGCACGATCAACAACCGCTTGTTCTGCAGTGAGACTTCTGATCGTCAGACACACAGCAAAACAGGACACCTGAATTTCACACTAGGCATAAGCTGATCAGACATGGCAACTGCAGACAAGCACTGACCTATGAAAATGGAGGGGTACATGTAGTAGATGTCCCTCTTGGAGCAGTGCTTGTTCTCCTGCAGGAGCTGCTGCACCACGAGCAGAACCCTGAGAAGCACATCTGCACACCAACGATGGTGCATCTCAAACTGATAACATGATCACGCGCAGAGAGAGATTGAGACAGAAGCGTCGATGAAATTAATGTATGTTTGGGTACGCAGATCCGTACTGAAGCGGGAGGCGTGAAATTCCTTGCGGAGGAGGGAGAGGACGTCCGTGCCGACGGGGGCGTCGTAGCTGCAGACACTGCAAGTACACCGCAAACGCGCGCGCACTGGTAAGACTTGATCGGCGGAGATGTGAAGACGAGGGAGGGTGCGGGAGAGGGAGGGAGCCAAACCATGTGGACGGGGACGACGCGGCGGAGGCGGATGCGGAGTCGGAGGTGGAGGCGCAGTAGTTCTGGTAGCGGTGGAGCGCCACGGAAGGGGATCGGCCGGCGGCGACCTCCGCGACTACCCAGCCCACGAGCCCTGCTCCGAGAACCCACGCGCACGGCGGTGCAGCCCGTGTTAACTCCGATTACTTACTACCGTTCGGAGGGGATTTCGAGGGTTTAGGGAAGGGGATTTACACCTTTGATCTTGTGGAGGTGGAGGGACGCCTCCTCCTGCCTCCGCCGCCCCCGCCGCTCGTCGTCGTCGAGCACCGTCGCGCGCCGCCTCTTCTCCCTCCCCGCCATGACCGATCGCTTGGAGAGCAGGTGAGCGCTGCTCTGAATGTGCGGCCACAACTGGGCCAGTAACGGCTAGCCTAATGCCGCCGACATATGGGCCGACTTTGCGAAAGCTTCCTGTGCTACAAGGCCTGTTTTAAAACGCATGAGTTCCATTTGAATTTGAATCGCGCAGTACAATCAGCTCATTTTTTAGTTCATTTTTCGCAGAGACGGGGAAAACGTTCTCTGTATACAAAAAAAGGACGCTGCTGTATTCTGCAGTATCTGAAAAAAGAGAGGAGCAAGAATCTGAAACCAAACTCAACGTCTGATCTTGCAGCCACCTGGGGCTGGGAATGATCGAAAACACAAGTGCAGATTTTATTCATCATTCACTCACAGAGTTGACGTGTTAAATTACACTAACACCTAACGGCTAAGCTAAAGCTAGCTCCCCAAACATCGACGTGTGAGCAATCCATGTTCCAAAACTACACGTATGATACATCAGCTAAGCTCTCCAATCAATGGCCCTAGTTTACAACATCTCCAAGGGGGGACGGCGACGACATCATCAGGATTTAGAAGTTACTCTTGCTCGTCGAAGGCCTGGACCGCTTGCTATTGAGCTGCGCCAGGGAACTCCACTAGAACGATGAACGACGAGGTCTCTGCTTCTCGGAGGTACTGTACCGTGCCGCTCATCGTCTTCACGAGCTTCTGGCTTATGTGTAGGCCGAGGCCTTCTCGGGATACCCCTGGGCCGTGGCGGAACATCTCTTGTATCAGCGCCTCCGGGACGCCTGGCGCTGGGTGGACAAGCCTGCACAGATCCATGAATTGAACGCCTGTTATTTTCAAGTATCCAACAAATTGCTTTTGAACTTTACATCCCAAAAAACTCATCAGGCAATCTACATCATTTAACTCCCCCCAAAAATTACAATAATACTGTTCAAGCAACTAATCAGAGCATCACGTTACTTTGGTCCTCTTTTATCTGCGTGTGTTCTTCCAGTATCTAAGTAGTACAATTACTTGTGAAGTTATACCCTTGGTTTCAATAACAGTAACTAGAAGACCCATATGAGGCAATTTGCTTGGGAGGGGGGTTCTTACCTGAACTCAAGATGAGCAATCTGCATGCCAGCCCCAATATTTTCCTTCCTGGGAATGACCTGGAGTACAATTGGCCCTTCACCCGGTTGCGTAAATTGAAGCGTGCATGCCAGGTAGTCTGCTAGGACTTGCTGAAGCCTTAAATTATCCCCATAGAGGTACATAGATGATACTTCTACAGGCCAATCCCGGTCAAGAGAAATTTGCTTTTCCTTGCTCAAAGACATGCCTTGCATTAGGACCGTATTCAGAGCTTCCTCGAGGTTAAACTCTACCGTGTTCATCTCCATGTAGCTGTAATAGCAAAGATTTATTAATCAATATTTAATCTATGAAACTTTTGTATGCATGTAGAAGTGGATGGAAAAAACATGTTATACAGTTGTGTATGTTGATTTTTATAACACAAATAGCAGTCTTTTATAATGATGAAAATTTTCATGTCCCAGAAGTTGTAACAAGTAGTTCACATATCATGTGCACTCGGTAGATTAAATGCAGCTGAGTTCTGCATCAGCACAGACTAAATTTAATGGGGTTAGTAATCTCAAGAATAACTGGAGAGCTTAGAATAGAATAAGATACTTATAGGAATTAATATCTGTAAGCCTAGGTGATGCCGGAAAAACTGTCACTTACCACTGTTCAATGCCTTCTAGGTCATTGTCATGTAAAATCTTTTTCAACTGTTCTTGACAGAGGACATTTGATGCAAGAAGTTGCCTCTGCTCCTCTGTCAACTCAGACGGTTCCAACAACTTACGGGTAAAGTGCATGCCATTGAGTGGGTTCTTTAATTCTTGACGAATATATGTCAATTCCTTAAAGCTGTGTGTAGCAGCTTGTTCAGACATTATCTGCACCTGAAGAGCATGCTGAAGCTCTGGGCTGGCCACATGCAAAAAGCAAAGAGCGCCGGTGATCTTACCCCCAGCATCTGTCCTCTTGCTTGCTGTAAGCAGTGATTCCGTGTACTTGCCATCTTTGTTGAAGAAACCAAAAGCAAGCTTCTCTGGATCTTCACCAGAGATCACTGTGTTCATCAGTATGCTAAGTTTGGTTAGAGTAGCATGATCCTTTACCCTGCATCCGTAGTCATGAAGGGTGAAAACCTCCCCGACCAGCAACTTATCTAGTACATTTTCCTCTTTACACCAGTAATCTTTTGCATAGCTTCATTCCACTCTAAGCAAGAACCGAGATCGTCGATCATAAATATAGGGGGTATGAGCTCATTGGGGTTCTTTACTATTGCAACATAGTCGCCTTGTATCCGAGTATACTTATCCATAATCATCTTGTGCCCTGTCAAATCTTGTGCTACGAAACAAACCCCAACAACTTTCTCTGAAAGGTCACGGCTGCAACATGCGTTAACCATCAAGACTACAGGGCCCTTACTTTCCTGGCAATGGAATGTTTTAAGCTTGATTTCCAAATTTTTCTCTTCAGTTCCTGAAATAAAAGAAGAAATGAACAGAAACATGTCACCAAAAATTAATGGACAAGTTATAACTAATCTGGAAAGTATAAAAAGAATTCAAGACATAGTGACAACCTTGTAGAGCTGAGTTCAAGATCTGCTTTACCACTTCAACAGAATCGCCCTCAACGAGATCTAGCAGAGGCATCCCTATGGCTTCCATGGTGGGCAATCCAGTAATTTCTGCGACTTTATTATTCCAGCCGTTTATGTTACCAACGTTGTCGACAGCCAATATAGGAGCAATTGCTGTCTCAATTAGACGGACCATCTCGTTTGTCACAATTCTGAGTTCAAGTAGCCCCTGTATCTTCTTCATGTCATCAGACGGAGCTTCAACAATGGTCCTTACATTGTTGTCGATAGCATCTTCTTCTTGCAGGGAGCCACGCAATATTAGCTGGAGAGAATGGATTGCGTCCATTTCAACATCCTCCCAAGGAACACTCCTCCACTTAACTACCTCCAAGAAAGCCCTGAACGAAGAGCGCGGATGCATCTTCCTGCCATTGTCATCTGCATCACCTGGTTCATTCTTAGCTCCACCCCACTTGATCTCTTTGGCAGTGTGAGATCGGAACCAGAAGATAAAACCTTTTGAGGAGATCTTTATAGCTGCCATGCCACATACAACCTCACCAAGTGCAGACGCACCAGGATAGCCTGCTTCCAATAAGCTGTCAGTACTTAGTCCAGTAGAGCCATCATGGTACTCCTGCAGCCATGCGACGATGTTCTTTATCTCTCCTTCAGAGGGCGTTGATCCCAGCACCAAAAGCTGGTTTTGGTAACACAATGCTGCGCCGTCGCACTTCACTAGATCCATTATATTAGGCGACTGGTTAAATATCCCAACAGGAGCATCCCGGAGGAGCATATCACAGAGAAGGGTCTGTGTGCGGAGGATGTGCCTCTTTTGCCTGAGAAGCAAGCTCCACCTCCTTGTTGAGCTGTATGCCGAATACTTGTAAGAGAAATTCGCAAGCATACCTCAGCGGGAACGGGACGAACCTCGGGCTGCTGTGATGGCAAACCACCAGCCCCCACAGCTTCCTGCCTTTCGGCTGCTGGTCACCCCCGGTTTCTCCATCCTCCTCCTCATCCTCGTTTATAGTGATCGACATCACCAGTGACGCGATGGAGCCCATGTTGGCCATGTACTGGGCATGGCAACCATGGGGTGCCTCATGGTCGAGCCACAGAGGCTGATAGGCTGTGATAGGTTGTCATCCTGAATGAGCTTCACAGGAGTAGCAGCACAATATTCATCCGCACTTTGTTCTTAAACAGAAACCTGGATGCTTGCGGGATGTCAGTTGCCGGGTAGTGCAGGCCAAGATACGGCTCCAAATCAGACCTCCTGCACTCGGCAATGACCTCATGCTCATCCTCATGGAACTTGTACGCCAACCCTGTCATAGCCAGTGAGCTCACTTACCTCCCGGACCAGCACATCGCAGAGCAGGGAGAGGTTCCCGCTCGGCAGGGACTGCAGCCTGGAGATGGCCTTGGCGGCGAGCTTGTACGACTTGAGCGCGCCGGCAGCCGTGACGGGCACGTCGGCGGGGTTGACGGGCTCGAGGTCGATGACGAGGCCGACGTCGATGCGGTGCAGGATGGCGTAGAAGGGCTTCCGGAGGTCCTGGCGTGGACGAGGATGGGGTTGAGCAGGTTGACCTCC